>JAVMSB010000169.1:0-67846 GCA_031761475.1 Penicillium pancosmium | reverse complement strand
GGGATGAGATGGAGTCGGAGAGGGAAAAGGTGGAAAGCGGATCTGGCGGCAGTCCTCCTTCGTAAGGTTGGTCTTGGACGTGGAGAAGTATGAAGTATCGAGAACAAAGACAATGTCTGTGCGAAGTACTTGAGTATGGTTAGAACATGAGTCAATTGGACACACAAAAAGGTAGAGGAACCTTGGTAGGCAGATACTTGTGTAGAAGTACTCGGTCATGTACGGAGTAGGGAGTACATAGTACTAATACTAACTAATACTAATACTAGTCAGGGTATACGAGGATGGGGGCCTTTGGACTAGGCGCATGCCCCGTTCTCAAGACCGGGAATTGCCGCGTGGAGGAGGAGATTATAGTGTAGTTACTCAGTCAACACTGTATAACTACTCTACTCTGTAGTTTAGTAATGACTACTACAGTACTTAGTTAGTATACAGGTATACTTCATAGGTATTGGTAGTTACTACTACACGAGATGACAATAGACATGGCAATAGTTATGGTATAATGCATTGGTAATGCTATGCTATGGCTCTACCTATGCCTAGCCAAGTGCACTCGTACTCATGCAACTGGAAAGATTATTAACTCGTCCTACTGTAACTAACTGCTTGTAATCTCGGGTGCGCCCCTCCTTTGAATCCACCCACACCAACTCGATTCCCCCCCCCCCAAAATAGCCACTGCCACTCCCTCTCTCCTCCTCCTTTTTCTTTTCCCTCTTTACCCCCTCTTTTTTTACTATCTCTCCTTCTTTCGACCTTGACTCGTGGGACTCCATCTTCAGAGGCTACTCCTTGTATGTATTTTTGTTTCCTCGGATCTACCCCGATCGTCCCCTCTTCCCTCGTGCCAACCCAAAAAAAATGCCCAAGCCCAAATTCCCCCGATTCCGCCGGAGTGCGGCACGGAGGGACCCACGGCCATTTTTCTCAGGCAATCTCACGATTTGCATTTGAGATGATGGGGACCAGTTGGGAACCTTCTTTTCTCCTCTATCTGTCTCCTCTTATTTTTTTGGCATAAATCGCTCTACGGTGGTTACTCACAGTCTCTCTTTCCTTGTTTCCAGATCGCCTCTGATTACTCCCGGATCCTCTCTCCTCTCTCCTCCGCCTTCCGCTCTCCCCCCTGAACCGTCGTCGTTCCGCGAAGATTCCTCCCAACGACCATGTCTTCCTACTACGAACCACAGGGCTGGCAGGCTCCCTCTGCTACACCACGCCAGGCTTCGTGGGAGCAGCCCGTGCCTCCCTCCCGGTCAGGTATGCTCTTCGCCAACCCCGATTTTCTGCCGATCAAAAAACGTGGAGGGAAAAAAATAAGAAGAATCGAAAAAAATTGACACATGGACTTCTTTCTAGGCTCCAGCTCGGTCTCCCAGCGTGATGATAGTCCGGCATTCTCCTCTCAATTCGACGGTATGCACAATCCTTCCGCATCTCCTCTTTATTTCGTCTCCCCGAGTCCCGTTCCTTTGTCGCACGACCAAAATGATGGATGGGGAATTGTCCGTGGCACATACAACCTATCGTATGACGATAATGATCCCCCATTAGCTTCAATCGGACGGCCTCGGGGTCAATTGTCGAATCTCGAGAGAAGAAAAAAAAAACACATATATCAATTGGAGAATGAACAAATACTGATCTAATTATTTCTGTGAAGAGGTTGACCGCGCGATCGACAACCTTGTCAAGAGCGGCAAGCTGTGGAATGCTCCTCGCCGGGACTCGATGCCTATGATGATGGGCCGGCCCTACCCTGAGTACGGTATGTGGCAATTGGATCCGATCCGACGAGGTGTTCGACCTTCTGATTCGAAATTCCGTGACAGACCCGCGCATGGGCGGCCCCCAGCGCCACCATTCCGTCAGCGAGTTTGAGAACAACAATACCAACAACCGAGCGCACCCTTCCGGTAACGCCCAAGGCTTCTATGCCTCCCAGCGTTACCAGGGTCGGACGAATGAGGTGGATCAAATGATGCAGGCGAAACGTCGGATGGCAGCACAACGAGAGCGGGAGCTCCGCAACTATCACCAGGAGCAGCAGTACAACCGAAGTACGTGGTAGCGTGTGTTTTTTTTCTCTCTTATTCTTCCCTCATCTTTCCTTGTCTCTTTCCATCTCTCTTGACGCTATATTCCCCCGTCATTGTCCCACATTTTCCTGTCATGCTTCTTCTCGCTGCATCTATATGTATCCGTCGGGCCACTTTTTTTTGGTGTATAATATTACATTCTTTCTGTTTGGCATTTTTGTCTTGAAAACTCGGGATTTTAATTCGTCTTCTCTTTCCAAAGGCCTCCTCGCCGAAATGTCTGCAAGCAAATCCGATCGATCCCTCAGCCCGGCTGCTATGAGTGAAGAAAATCACCGCGGCCTCTTGCATCGTCAGCACCGCGCCCTGTATGGCAACGAAAGCCCAGCCTTCTTCAATACCGGCCCTCTTTCTGATGATAACCCCCGGCCTGACAGCCAAGCGGCCACTCCTTCCTCGGCCGGTGTCCGCGGTTCCTCCCCTCGTGCCGTCGATGCCTTCGGTCTAACTCAGACCCCCGTCGCCGAATCGACCTCGAGCCTGCAGTCCCCATCCCGCGCCAATAGCACCTCGTCGCCGAGCTCCGCCATCAACGCCGGCTTCCCCGATCAGCCCGGTACTGCGACTTCATCTCCCGGCGGTGCCGACTCGCCTTCCTCCCGACAGACCCCCTCCAAGCCCGGCACAGGCCCCATTGGATCCGTCGGCGTCGGTCCCATCGGCTCTCGCCCAGTCGCTGGTCAACCCACCGCTCCTCCCGCCAACCCGGCTCTGAACAAACGCTCAACCACCCCTCTCCCTTCTCCTTTGGGATTCGGCTTCACTCCCGGTGAGGCTGCTGCTGCTCATGCGGCGGCCACTTCCGCAAGCTCCAACCCCGCCGTCGCCGCCCCTGCTGCATCTGGCCCCAAGGACCCGTCCGCGGGTGGTGTCGGTTTGGGCTGGAGCAACGGCAGCGGTGTCTGGGGTTCCAAGAGTGGCCTTGGTGTCCAGGCCTCTGTGTGGGGTTAAATCGGGCTAATGTATTTCGCGTACCCCATTTATTGGCTTGGCACATTGCGTTGTTGGCATGCATTTTGGACATTTTTGGACATGGGGAGTTAACTCCGTACCCTTTTCCGGCGGCGTTTCTTCGAGGAAGCCGGGGGTTTATTTTACTTTTTTTTCTCTTTTCGGAGGGAGTGAAATCGGATCTTGGAGCACGCTCGGTATATATAATGATGGCAGAGGGATGGTTTATGCCGGAACAGCTTTGAGGTCCTGTTCTGCATCCATCAATCCCCCTTTAACGCTCGGTCTTGGTTTGCTCTTCAGCTCAGCTCTGTTCCGTTCCGTTCCGTTCTGTTCTTTTTTTTTTTTGTTTCTTGTCATTTTGGATTGCTTCGGTTTAGGATTGGATACCAAGCTGGCTTGGGCGGATGAAAGAGGTGTTGTGTCGCCACTGGTCATGGTTCTTGGAGTCTTCTTGCTATTTGGTGTCAATTTTGGTTTGGGACAAAACATCCACACTCACATATCTGAACTCGCAAAGGAGCGAGTCTTGTTGTCCATTTTGGTTTTGACTTCCGGTCTCTGTTCTTGTTTTGATCTTTTATCTTGTTTCTTTCTCTTTTTTTCTGCCTTCATCTGGTGCCTATACTGTGTTGGATGGTCGGATGGGATATCTTGGCGCTTATATTCTGAAGTTCACGGGTTTCTCATTTCTCGGTGTTCTCATCTCCAACGGTCTTGTTATTCGTCTTTGCAAATGTTTTTTTGGTGTCTACCTACCTACTGGCAAGCAAGGGAAGGGGTTGGTGGGGGAAGGGATTCGGAAAAATATTTTCTGCACATTTAAAATCGGCCACAGTTCTGTCTTACTATCTACAATACCGGGGAAAGAGAGAGAGGGAAAGGATTGGGAAACGGGGAATGCGGGGCGCAAATCGAGGCTCAGAATGGGAGTTTCCCTCATACTTTTTGGGTGTTTAGCTACCTTCTCTTTTCTTTCTGGAATTTGGCTGGCGATGGGATACTCTACTTGACTATATACTGCCTTCTCCCGAGTCTTGGGATAAGCAGATGTACTAGAGTTCATAGGAGTCTTTTTCTACTGGGGATCCTCTTTGCCTTTTCTTGGGATATGGTGTTCAATCTTACTGTCTTCTCTGTGGAGTCTACCCTCTTTTACTATCTTTTTTTTTCTTTTCCATCTGCCTCAAGTTCGCTTCATGCGCGTTGGTTACGCTCCGTTTTCACTCGGCCTTACTGTCTGTCGCTTTGCGCTGACTCGAAGCTTAAAACCCTCCCTTTCTTCACGCCGCGTTCCCTATAGTGTATTTAAGGTTAGGAGCCTTGTTAATTTTCTCAAACCAGATACTGCTGTTAGTAAAATAGAAGAAATCTTGACCTCGGGAACAACAATCGGTTTTATTGTTGCGAGGTCGTCCAGCAGTAAACACAATGATACTATAGTTACTATTCATCCTCATTGTATAGTAGCAGTATTCCTAACAGCAGTGTTTTCGATCCCAGAGGAGTTTAGGTAGGAGATCCATAGGCCAACAATAGAAACTGCTTCCATTCGCTAGTCGGATATACTAACTACTATGTTGTATGACTTCAGCGGGTCTTTGTATCCCCCATGTTACCCTGGCATGGATGCTTTCTAGCCACGGCGGCCAATGGATTTTTGAAACCATTGTACAGATTCCGAGACCTTGCTGCGGGAGACCGAACCGGAATGTGACAAGTAGATCCACCCTGGTTAGGGCTAATGTATGGGGGTGGGACGAGGCATTTACAGTACGTCCGAGCCAACCCCATGCCTTGCATGAAACAAACTACAAGGTAAATTCTAGAACACACAAAAAAAAGAGCGGGGTCACTCCATGTGTTCAAAGCATAGATCTAGCTTTAATTAACTGCCAGTGGTTGAAAGATCTACAATGGAAGCAGGCACCTCAAGTCAAGCAAAAAAGATAGATTGAAGTCGTTAAAGAATTAAATATTAACACTTGAAATATTAACACCTGCATGAGCAAAACAACCTCTGAGCCCCAAGGAAGATCAAGTCACCGTGTATCCAAATAGCCGAAACCAATCACCGTCTATGTTTAAACCGGTGGAATGTTTCGGTATACATGCGTTTTATGATGTATCCTATTCCCCTTTAGTTGCCCCAATCGAGATTTTTTTTTTTTTTAAAAAAAAAGGAAAAAGGGAAAACAAAATTGGACCAGAGGTGTAACAAACAGCACCTACCAACAGAGATTTACCTCTTAGACGGTGCTATTGTTGGCAGAAGGCCGACGCTCGGGATCTGAGCCCGAGGGAGCGACATGCTCGATACGCTGCTTCGCAGTGCAAAGACCCGCCACGCCACGTTCCTGATTCTTGCCCAACCAAGGCTTCCGCGCCTCTGCCATGGCCCTTTGACCGAGGTAATAAATCAGCTGACCAACAATGATCAGGACAAAAGCGATAGGGTACATCCAGTGGATGCTATAGTGGAAGACCTTGACGCCAATGCAGACACCCCAGAAGTTCATGGTGAGCATGGAGACGTTGAAAAAGGCCGCAGAAGACAAACGGAAGAGCAACGGAGCCAGGCAGTAGAACAGAGTGAGACACAGGGTGAAACCGACGAGGTAGCCGCCGACCTTGCCGTCCCAGGTAGCAGTGCTGTAATTGCCGCGGTCGAAGATGGCGGACTGGACGCCGTCGATGATACAGGCGTAGAACGAAAGTTGGCCCAGAACCTCGTACACGGGCCGCGTGCTGACGAAGTATTCTTCGGCGGTGTTGGTGAGACCGTAAAAGGATGCGCCGAGTAGAGCGAATAGATCGCCCTTTAGCTGATGGCCGCTGGAGATGTCTCCACCGTTTGTACCGGTGATGTGGTCGGAGGCAATCAGTACACCCATTCCACCGATACAGATGACAATACCGGCAATTTGGGAGATGTGGTAGCGCACTCGCAGGAAAAGGAATGAAATAACGACCACAACGACAATTGCCCAGAAGTTGATCAGTTGCGCGCTCAGCATGGTGGTGTATTGGTATGCCAGCACAATAAAGTAATTACCCTCTACGTCGCAGAAAGCAAGAATGATGTCTGATAGGAGAGGAGTTAGTTGGTCAGTCTGGTGATTCGGTATGATAGGGTGCAAAGTGCAGAGGACGTACATTTCCAGCCGTCACGCCAGCACAATTGGAACCAGCCCTTAAGGCCGTAACGGTACATCGTGTAAGGAGTGAAAATAGCAGTGAGCAGCAAATAGTTCAAAAGGGTCTGGAAAGTGGGGATGGCCCAGCCCTCCTCGCCGAGAAGCGTGGTGAAAGTGCTTGTCGAAGTATTGGCAATTGCGAGGAGTTGTCTGTATTGTAAATGGTTAGATTATCTACATCTTTATGTTTTGGGGGGAGAAGTTGCATGGATTGGCGCCACGGCGGGCACCAATGCAGGAAAGTAGGTAAGTGGGGGATTTACCCTAGAGCCAAGATAATGTAGAACTCCTTGGTCTTGAAGAAAGCCCAGAAACCCTGCTTCTCATTTTCGATCTGGTCTGCCGGGTCCACAGAGGAGGCATCCTCCTCAGTTGGGTTCTTCATGATTGCCACCGAGGGATCTTTGGGCAGTGAAGACTGCGAGATGACCTCTGTGGCCTCGGTAGTCGCGGCCTGCACGGTGACCTGATCTTTGGTGTCGGAGTTGGACATGATGCTGGGTAGAAGTAAAAGCGGGGGTTTTTTGGGGAGAGATTCCGATGTATATGCGCGCAGCGCAGATCAGGCCGCTTGCGGTGGAGATAAATGGAGAATTGGAGAGGGAGCTTTCTAACCGAATGTACGAGCGCAAAACTCCCAGAAGTCGCTCGTGATCGGATGAGGGGTGAATAGAGGGGAGGAGAGAGAGAGAGAGAGAAAAGAAGGAAAGAAAAAGCGCGAAGGCGCTGCGGTCTGGAACCTTTCCCGATCGGGTCGCAGAATCTGCCATGCTAGTTTAGTGTGGTGTCGTAGCGTACGAACAGTAGAGTGGAGTGGAGGTATCAAGTCAACCTGAATTATCAGGCGTATTTCAGGTATCCATAATGGTATTCTTAGAAGGCCAATCGAAGGTTCGGCGGAAGGTTATTTAGGGGGATCAGGCATTCCCGGAGGTACTGCGGGTACTTGCGCGTATGCAAAGTGTGAAGTACTTGGAGGTACATACGGATACTGTATACTAGAGTGTACTAGCAGTGTACTAGTAGTGTATACTGGTGGTACCTCGGTACTTCCGATAGGTACACAGTCTGTACCTGCCACATCTAAGGTACACTATCTACACCATAGTTATTGGCACCCTACCATTAGGGTTTTAGGGTGTTGGTAAATGAAGAAATAAAGATAGTAGCTAGAATAGCTATAATTAATTACTAATTATTAATTATGATCTACTGCTATACTGCTGTACTAAATGTAATAAATGGATGTATAGCATGGAGTATAGAATACTCCTATCTCCCCCGGTGGAGCCTCCCCCTTCGGATCCTCCAAGATTGTCCTTCCCTTCCGTCATCCCCTCCGCAGACTCTTCCATCACATCTTCAACCTCCGGCCTCCCCCCACCACCACCACCCATCGCCCATTCTGGAGAGGCCCCGGTCTTTTGTGCCCGGATCATGGCCATGGAGCTTCAGCCACCCGACGGTCGCAAACGTGTCAAGGTCTACGAACTGAGGGATAATGACTGGTTTGACCGCGGCACTGGTTTCTGCACCGGCCAGGTCCTCGATGTAAGACCTCACCTTCCCGGTCCTTCACTCCCTTCTCGAGCCCGGCAATGCCTCTCTGCCTTTTCTCCGCGACCTTTCCCCTCGTCTCCGCCTCATTTCCGCGTCCCTGCGCCTTCGCGCCCGCCGTCGCGCGACTTCTCTCCCTCTCGGGCGCATGAGATCATCGCATTATCGCACCACCCATTCTCTCTCCCCCCCTGCACACTCACTCGCTTCCCGACCCAAACTGACCCCGTACGCGCTCCGATTGTAGGAAATCCCCCGAATATTCGTCGAATCTGAAGATGAACCCAATCGTGTCTTGTTGGAAACCAAGATTCTCAAGGACGATGGCTATCAAAAACAGCAAGGTTTCTGTCCCACTGCATCCGCCCAACTCGTATCACCGACGATGAAGTATGTTTTGACTGACTTGTATCACGCGATCAGAGACCTTGATTGTCTGGACGGAGCAGAACGGTACGGATATGGCGCTGAGTTTCCAAGAGGCCGAAGGATGCGCGGTGATCTGGTAAGGCGCTTTCAACGCTTCTCCGCGGTGTGCGTGGCGCGCCCACATCGAGACGGGAACTGACCACCATTGGAATCGCAGGGAATTCGTGCATACCGTTCAACAACAGCTTCTTAGTTTAGCAACTGCCGGTAAGAGTATTGTCCGAAGATGAATCACGCGACGTGTCTAACTCGAAGGTGATCCACCTGTGATAGATGATGCACTATCCGATGACCTCGAAAGCTACCAATCGATCATATTACCAGCCCCGGAATTGGGCAACCTCCCCGAAATCGAGCAGATTGTACGGGCCGCCAGTATGACGCAACCCGGTCGCGACGCGCTATCCAAGTTCATCATCCGGGACGAGTACATTGGCAAGCTAGTCCCCTTGGTCACCATGGCCGAAGATCTCGAAAGCTTGATCGACCTACACCGACTATGCAACATCATGAAATCACTTATCCTCTTGAACGATAACACCATCATTGAGACCGTGGTTGCAGACCAAATCATCTTGGGAGTTGTCGGGGCTCTGGAATGTATGTGGCTCGCCCTTATCAACCAGCTGCGAAGAAACCGCAAAGTTAACTCTATACCCGCAGATGATCCCGAATTCCCAGCGCTCAAAGCAAACCATCGACAGTATCTAGCGGACCAGTCGCGTTACAAGGAAGTCGTTCCCATCAGAGACCCGTTGATCCGCAGGAAGATCCGAAGTACCTGGCGATTACAATACCTTAAGGACGTGGTTCTCGCCCGGATTCTGGACGATCCGACATTCTCAGTCCTGAACTCTCTGATTTTCTTCAACCAAATGGAAATCGTCAATCACATTCAAGCGAACGCTCCTTTCCTCCGAGAACTCTTTTCCGTCTTCGATCCCAGAAATGCCGACGCCAAGCGTAAAGATGATGCTGTGCAGTTCCTCCACCAATGCGCTGCCATTGCGAAGAATCTGCAAGCTCCCTCGCGTGCCCAGCTATTTGCCAACTTTATCAGTCACGGCCTCTTCGCTGTTATCGCGTTTGCTGTGAAGCACCCGAACCCAGCTATGCGCACCACTGGAATCGACATATTGGTGGCGCTGCTAGATCATGATCCGGTGATGATGCGCGGATACATGTTGAAAGCTGTCAACGAGAAGAAGACCCCCCTTACCGATACCCTGATAGACCTGCTGCATGCCGAGACCGATCTCGGTGTCAAAAACCAACTAGCCGATGCCATTAAAATCCTGCTTGACCCTCAGATACCCCTGCAGGACCCTCTTGGTCGGGCTGGTCCCGATTATTTCAAACTCCGTTCTTCCAATCTTCTCTCCGACGCATTTGTTCAACAACACTTCGACGAGTCTTCCAAACGAATTTTCCAGCCTCTCAAACAGCTTGCTGACCGCGAATCCCGTGAGACTTCCTGCATTCATTTCCCTGCACGATAAAGCTTGACACTAACCTATGTTAAGTTGATGATTTGACGTTCCAAGAAGTTACGCTATACGCGCATCTTGTCGATATTCTCACTTTCTTTGTTCGCCAGCATCTTTTCCGGACGCGGAATTCCATTCAAAGCGAATCCCTCGCTCCTCGAGTCGCTCAGCTTCTCACAGCTCCTCAAAAGCACCTGAAGCTAGGTAAGATACGGTTGATAAATAAAGTGTGGCCCCCGCAAACTCAGGCTAATCTTACATAACAGTTGCTCTTAAATTCTTCCGCACCTTGATCAGCCTCCAAGATACCTTCTATCAAGCCTTAATGACACGCAATAACACTTTTGGCTTGATTCTGGACATTGTTCTGGAGACCATGCCGCGCGACAATTTGCTCAACTCTGCATGCCTTGAGTTATTTGAATTCATCAAACGGGAAAACATCAAACCATTCATACTACATGTGGTGGAGAAATACCGTGAGAAGCTCGAGCAAATTACCTATGTGGACACATTCCAAAGCTTGTGCATCCGCTTTGAACAGCTCCAAGGCTACGAGGCCGAGGCTGATTCCACCTTGTTCAGCCAAGAAGAAGCAAGTTCAGCGCGCAGAATTCCCTTGAATGGCCAACGCTGGCAAGGCGTTAAGGGGTTGGATGCTGACGAGGAGCGATACTTTGAGGCGGGTGATGATGACGATGACGATGAATGGACTACTCAAGATGATCGCGGCTCTCTAGCGGTTGGGACACCAAACGGATCAAGCCCCCTCATGGTCAAGCCATTGGTGGATTATCCTGATGATGATGACGAGGATACCATGGACACCACCAAACCTGACGACGTCGTAAACCATGCTCAGAGCGAGCCATTGAGTGTTGCTGATGTCGAGGAGGAAGCAGGCTCAAACCCTCCCTCGCCAGCCCAGACACCCCCGGCCCCCGAACGACTTGCGGAGAAACGTCGACGTGATGATGAAGACGAAGATGAACTAGTCAAGCTCGCGGCGGGACCAAAGCGTCGCAGCTCTACCAGCAGCAATTCTAGTGCCGGGATCCTCAACCGCAAGAAGAATCTTTCTATCGGGTCAATAGGCTCGGAGAAAGGCGCTGGCAACCTGAGTGGCATTGCCAGTGCAGCCCCCAAGAGGATTGCCATCAATTTAGGCCCGGCCAAAACGGCCACTCCCGAAGCCGACAAATCGTGCACAGAAGTGTCGACCGATGGCAATGAGAAAGAGAACAGAGACGATAGTCAAGGCGATGAAGACGGTTAATTCTTTCCATTCCAATTCTGCGCAGTTGCGCATTGAGTTGATTTTCGCACGTTCAGCAGCGTTTCTTCCTATCTTGTTTTGATTCGAGCTCGATACCAGACATAGCGCGGGGATTTTCAGGCCTGTGCTTTTAAACCCCCTTTCACTCCCGCTGCCGTTGCCATTGCCATTTTGCTGTCATTCTCTGGCGGTCACCATTTCCATTTCTCCTTTCGACCCATAATGGGCTTTTCTTGCGCCCCCCTTTTTTGTTCCCTCAACTCTTCTCATCTTCTCATCTTTGAGCGTGAAGTTTTCATTGCTTTTTTCTCTCACAAACCCGCGGTCTCTGATGGTGAGAATTGCTGGGACGAATGATGTACATTGCGCTTTGCTGGCGTCCGGGCAATGCATTGGAATTGGCTTCGTGCCTTTTCTTCTCTCTGTTTTTATCTTTTTTTATTATTTCTCTGGGGTTAGAAACCTGGTGGTTCCAGGGGAGGAGCTTTGGGTATGGGAATGGAGTTGGGACCAATCGCAATCTATCTTGCATCTCACGATTCTCTTTGTAATTGGGTCGTAGGTCAAAGGGCACAGCACTTCACAGGTCTTATATCTTATGTATACGCAGTAGCCCAGACCAAGATCTGGATAAGACCAACCGGCTAGTACTAGTATCCGAGAATAAACATTGGACTGGAAACTACCCCACCGGTTCAGGGGAATCTCAAAAGTTAAGATCCGTCGGCATGCTCGCCGTTGTAGATCGTGGTTGGACCTTGCGTCTGGTAGGACCATCAAATCAAACTCGGCTCACATGGGATGGGATCCACTCCTCTCCGCAACCTCACCTTCTTCAACTACACCTCGGCGCAGCTGGCTTTTTGCATATTAGAATAGGTATGGGCAATCAATTGACGGTTAACTCAGACTGGGTCTCTCGTGAGACTTGCTAATACCTGATTGTAGAACATACATCCCCCCCTCGTCGTGTTTCAACCTTGATAATAGACGACAACGACGGGGTCGCCAGTCCTGGGAATCCCAAATAATAGCAGAATCCCCCATTGCGATGGAGTCCCGGATTACCAATAATGTCTTCTGCACATATGCAGGGGGCGAAAGCGAAGCAGATACAACTATCTTTTTCATTTCAGGGAACCCCGGCTTGATCAGCTACTACCATCCCTTCCTGTCTTTGCTGGCGAAGCACCTAGCAGCAGACCAGTGCGAAGAAGTAGAGAAAGAGGGCTCTACCCCGAAATCAGGACCAGAAACTTTATTTCGGATCTACGGGTGCAGCCTTGGTGGGTTTGAAGTGACCGAACAGAGTCAGAACCATCGCTCGTCCGAACAATCTTCCTCTTCCTCGTCTCCCAATGGCCATGGCCGCCAGGACAAATGTAAGAGCGGTGGGACAAGTCGCGAGCTCTACAACCTGGAAGAACAGATCTGTTTTGTTCAGGGGAAGTTAAACCAGTTGATGCGGAATATTTCCTCCGGGAAAAAGCAGAAGGTCATCTTGATTGGACATTCTGTCGGGACGTACATGGCAATGGAAATTCTGCGACGACACCGTGAAACTATGACAGAGTCTCAGTCTGATGGGGCAGACAATACTCCTGATTTCGACATTATTGGCGGTGTCATGCTGTTTCCGACGGTGATGGATATCTCTGCTTCTCCTTCGGGACAAAAATTGACGGTATGGATTCCATCATATTCAACACACACACAGAGGGAGGGAGAGAGAGAGAGAGAACGGAAGGCAAAGTACTTGGCCTTCCTCAATAGCAGCTAATTTAATCGACTTAACAGGCCCTTCTCTCGATTATCCCGCAGTTTGCCCTGGTTGTGAGTTTCTTCGCTCGACTCCTCACCTTCATTCTCCCGGACTCGATCTTGAAAAGTGCCATTCGAACTGTGATGAAAAACCCACCGCCACACGCTCTCGAAACGACCTTTACTTTCTTAAAGAGTCCAGGTGGCGTACGACAAGCTCTGTAAGTCTCTTTGTTCCCAAGATATTGATTTCTTGCAAAAACTGACTTATGTCGATCATCTTAGACACATGGCTGCTGACGAGATGTCCTCCATCACGACCGATAAATGGACGGATGATGTTTGGGGTGTTTCTTCCACTCGCGACCCTGTCGCTAAGCTATTCTTCTACTTTGGACGAAATGATCATTGGGTTGCGGAGAAGACTCGAGATGAGATTATTGCATTAAAGGGATGTAAGGATGGGCTCGGGCCGAAGATGTTCGTTTGTGAAGAAGGGTTGCCGCATGCATTTTGTTTGAGTAAGTTTCGCCTTGAAGCTGTTACCATCATTTACTTGTGGCACTCGGTGGAATCCTGCTGATACTAACTTCACGCAGAGCATAACGAGATCATGGCTCAGAAAGTCACTGGGATGATTAAAGAGATTGTATTAAATTAGACTACAGTGGCGCTGCAAGGTTTCTCACCCCTTATTGATCGCCCTGGTCTCTGTCTTCTTAAGGAGAACTAGTACCTACCCTACTCGCTTATAGAGTATGTCTTCTAGTTTCAGCTACCCTAAGAAAACTCACTCAACCTCCCAGGCTTGCGTAAGCTGATAGCATTAGATCGGCAGACGAGACGTAATGTCATTTTGTGCAGCTAGCTACTTGGCTAACCACAACAACAGTGGGTATCTCAAAAGTACGTTGGCGCTTCGTGAATGATGGGGAAGTGGTTATATCGATGCGGTCGTAAATAATAATTCAGACAATCCCTGCGCCTTGGTGTTGAAATGCTGTGTAATACCACCAATTCAAATTAAGAATCGAATCCAAAAGAAAAGCCATAACGCCAACACCTTGAGCCATCTAGTATCCCTGTCCACTGATTACCCCTGGTACGCCAGACCCGCTCGGCGAAACAGATCTCCAAGGACATCGCCCTGAGGCTGAGGCGGTGGTTGGGATGCCTGTTGCTGCGGATAATGCTGCTGCGGATACTGGCCCGGCTGCGGATAATGTTGCGGCGGCGGCACCATACCCGGCTGGTGCTGCTGTTGCTGTTGTTGCTGCTGGTGCTGGTGCTGGTGCTGCTGATGCATTTGCATTTGCATCTGAATTTCTGCCGGGCTCATATGATGCGCCCGCACACTCCACCCATCATCCTGCGCCCGTTGCTGCCCAAACAGATCCTTCAGCGATATTTGTCTACCCATCGGCACGCTATCCTGTATTTCCTCTAGCGGGGGAGCCTGGGTTTCCGCCGCAGCTGCGGCTACTTGGAGATCATTTTGGCGCATCGCCTCGAGCCGGTCCTGCGCGAGCTTCAGACTGTTTCCGGCGTGTGCGGCACATTCCAGGATTAATTGGGCGTTGATAGTGCGCGTTTCGGCGGTCGAGTTTGGCGGGGGCTCGGAGTAGATCCACAAGCCGTAGATTCGGACGTCGGTAGGGCCGTTGGATCCGTTTGCTGCTCGGCTGTGTTGAGGGTTCATTGGGTCGGCGATTCCATTCTCGCCTTGTTTGCCTTCGGGGCTTTCGTCTGCTTTAAGAATCACGTACTCCTCTGTTATCTCGACGTTGTCGCTATCTGTTAAGGGCAGGTCGAAGTTGTTAAGGCCTCGGCGGTTGAGTACGAAGGCTGTGTATCGGTCTTCGCCGAGTCGTCCTGGAGTTTGTTGGCAGACGAAGAGGCTTCCTTCCACGCCATTCTTCTCCCATTGTTTGGTTGTTGGGCTGAAAATATAAACGACGACGTAGGGTGCCAGGGAGATGATTGCGGTCACGGAAGGGTTATGGCGGCGGATTACGGAGAGATTGATTTCGTCGTTGGAGCGAGAGGGTGCTGCTGTGGCCGTTACTGCTGCTGCTGCGGCTGCGGCTGCAGCTTGAGCTTGTTGGTGTTGCATGTCGGAGAAGTAGGCGTCGGATTCATAGTCGATCAGTTGAGGGTTAGGGTGTTGGCTTTGATTATTGTGTTGGGGATGGCCATGGGCGTTATTATTCCGTCGACCTTTGCGGGTGCTCATCTCGGCGGAGGATGGATGGTGGGGAGGAATGAGGTGGTGGAGGAGGAGGGAGTTGGTGGGACTTGTAGGATCTGAGGTTGTGAAAGCGAAAAGGTGAGCGGAGTGCCGCATATCGTCATCGCAGTGGAAGCTCTGCTCTCCGCCTTCTACCGCCATACTACACAGAGGCCGCAATCAACCTAGCTAGGGTCACTTGATCCTAGTACTTAGTAGTAAAATGTTTATAGAGTCTCCAACACCGGAGATCTACACTGATAAAGTAGTATCACTATTACTATTACTGGGCCGATTGCGGCTATGGAGCCCCATACCTTTCATCTTCCGTTACTTACGATCCCCAATGTTGTAATACTAGTATCATCTGACATCTACCAAAGAGTGAACCCTATGGACAAATATAGAAAACTTGGATTTACACTAGATGTAACCGAAAGAATGAAGGTATGTATACATATGACCCGCCAGGTAGTGCGCGTTTGATTCAGTGCGGAGTATGCAAGGTGCCGGGAATAAAGAAATTGAATCAAGTATGTAAACACCAACCCCCAATTAATAATAGCCCGAAAAAGATCTGATCTCCTCAACAAGAGGTAAAAGAATGAAGACCTGCTTATCTCTCGCAGGACATGCCTAGTGAATCGCCCCCTTACCACTCGCTATATGCTGTGCTAGCGGTGACACAATCGGCGTACGCGGTGGAGGTGACTTCGACCGAAACCTAGACCCGTTACCAGCCTGCAGACCTTTACTCTTTCCGCTTCGGGGCCGCGACTTAGATATAGGCGCCGGACGCCCAATCATACGACGAGCAGCTGTGACACAACAGGAGGCAGCGCGACCGGGCAGATTGAGGATAGACATGGCTAGTTGAGCGGGGACGACGATGCAGGCACAGACCCAGTCGACCAGAATGAATGCATAGCTTGATTTGCGCGCTGCGCTAGATCGCTGGGCTGCCGCTGCTAAAGCAATGGCGTCGCGGGTGCTTGCTTCGAGTTGCTGGAAGCGGTTGTCTGTGTTTAAGGTGGAAAGGGCAGTGCGTTTCTCGTAGCGGCGGACGGCGCGGTTTAGCGCTTCTATATCGGGCTGTATTGCCCGGCGGCTTTCGACTACCGCCTGTGTAAGAAGGGACGGAGCGTCGCTTAACTCTGCATATTCTGATTTAGATTGACCGTGGGCATGGGACGAGGAGAGACGTTCGGCCGCGGCCTCGGCGACATGCGCTTCGAGCTCTTCAAGACGTTTCGTGAGATCTTGGACTCTTTCGTGGTCAATAGCGCCTTCGGCCGAGGTCGATGCTACGATGCGCTGTAGGTGGAGGGTACGAGCTTGCACAAGTTTAAGTAGATGAGAGAATGGGCGCACTTCAGAAGCCAGTAGAAAGATGGTGAGGTTGTAGTTCGAGACGAGGCCCTCTGAGGGTCTTGAAAGACTGGATCGGATGGCGTGAAGGAGCCAGGTGCCGACAACTGGGAATATGAAACATGCTGCTAAGGCGGCTAGTTCATGTATCTGGAGTTCCTTTGTGGCCTCTGCCTGGGCCGATGCGCGGTGATGGCGATGGTGATGCTTGGGGAGCTGCGTATCACCCGGAGATTCAACGGCGTCATCATCTTCCTCGTCTTCTTCTTTCAAATCCTCGTCGAGTGGAGACTCAGATACTGTATTCAATGCAGCATGTTCTCTCTGAAGAGTCTGGGCTGAGCGATACCAGTCCCTAGTACTGACGTCAGTGTCTTTATACCAGTGGGGTAGCCGTATAGGGTTGGTATAGATGGGAATCGCTATCTATACCATACCATCCTATAATTCAATGCTGAGAAACAGGGAGAGAACGTACCAAGGGAGCCGAACGGACCAGTTCAGGAAGATCGCGGCCAAGACCAATAGCGTCACATCGGTCACAAATGCGCTTCCATCTTGAAAGAAAACGCCGGCAATAGCTGGCAGCAGGGCCAGACCGAGTGGTGTGGAGTGCCAATGCGACTCCTCCGTAGCGACGGGGTCGTTGCCTTTGGCGACACGGGGTAAAAACAGATCATCGGTCGAAGATCGGATAGAGTTGCGGGCCTCTGAGATGGAATCGGATAGAGTTGAATTACGACGTTGGGGCCAGTCGGGGATGGGCATTCCCTCGACGAATGTGGCTGCACGCGCTGGGGCACGGCGGCGCATCAAAGCCGGGCGGGAAGTAGAGGGCGAAGGGGGATCAGCCATGATTCAGCATGTACGAAGTACGAAGTACCTGGATCATAGAGATAGTATAAGCGAAACCAGGCCAAAGGGCGAGACCAGTCCGGGGGGAGTGGGAAAGAGTTCACCGCGAGGAGTGGAGGGGTTCGTTACGCAGCCGAGGTCGATCTAGCAGCTGCAGCTGCGACTGCGCGGGTGCTGCCTGAATGGCTGCCACCTCCATCACTTCTCATCTCCTCCCTTCTACCATCTGTCTATCTGTCCTCGAGATATTCACTGCAGCTCATATTACCTTTCAACATGAAGAAAGCAGATAAAAATAGCCATTCTCTCAATCATCGTCCTCCGATCCAAGTCATCTCCACCATCATGCCACTAGTTGCCGTTTCCAGGGCTCGATAAGCTTATTGAGCCCCCAACTAGGCATGGCTTCCACAACCCCTTCCAGACCTCAATAACCCTGACTTTCTTTGACGATTGGATCCCTCTTTGATCACTACCTCTATTGCGTCTACTTCAATGGCTAGGTTCCTCCTCCTTGTACCATGGGTCTGCTTCATCATGCTGTCCCGACGAGACACACTACGCCTTCCTATAGACGGTCGATGGAATTCCGTCCCATCGGTGCGATAATGTCTTGATCTAGGCTGCTTCAACACGACATCTGTGAATCATCCTGCTCCTGTCTCTGATGATCCAGAACGAGATCGTTACATCAACCAGCGGCCTGATATAGAGTCGGGGGCAGGTATGCTCTTTTCTTTTTCTTCTTCTTCTTCTTCTTCTTCTTCTTCCCGGATCAATTCTCTTCTCCAAGCTCGTCTGCGATCTTGAAGACTGCTGTTTTTTTCTACCAAGACTCTCCTATCTGCGGTCTGGGATCATGGCTTTCGCCATCATGACCACCGAATTTCCTCGATACCCTCAAGCGGTGCTTTTGCCGGTATTATCTTTCCTCTCAATTGCAGTGTCGATCACTCCACTGGCTCTCCATGCAAAGAATCGCAATATCTCGATGACGAGCCTGGTCTCCTGGTACATACTGTTGAATATCTTCAACATCATCAATTCCTTGGTCTGGCCGAACGATGACCTTGAGTCGGCATGGGATGGTACCGGTCTGTGTGATATCGAGGTCAAGTTTATGGTAGGAGGTTACTTTGCCGTTCCAGGAGCTCTGGTTGGTATCTTCCGCGGCCTGGCCATCGTGCTAGACACCAGTCGCGCTACTATGGTCCCAAGCAGAAAGCAGCGTTGGCGTAACCGAATCATGGATCTCGTTTTCTGCTGTCTGCTTCCCGCGACATCGATGGCTCTTCATATTGTATGGCAGAAGGATCGCTATCTACTTTACGCCATCTCGGGATGCGTGGTTGATCTAGATGAGAGCTGGGTCAGCTTTGCGCTGTGCTTTGTCTGGCCGCCCGTGATTTGTTTCATTGCAGCTTTCTACTGCTGTTCGTCATCTTTCGACCATTTGCCTATTTGATATCCTAGCTGACTAGACCGCAGTTCTCGTACTTATCCGCCTTCATCGATACCGGAGTGACTTTGGGATGATTCTACGCTCGTCACAAAGCAACCTGAACAAGTCCCGATTCCTGCGCCTCTTGTTCTTAGGGCTCACTCTGCTCATATGCATCCTTCCGGTGGAGCTCTACACTTTCTACTACAGCCTGAAGTACTCACTGCCTTGGCATCCATATTCGTGGAGCCGAATCCACGGCCCCTCGTGGTTCACTATCGTCAAAATCCCAACCCAGGGCCAAGTATATGTTGATCGATGGTCCCCAATCGCCGCGGGTTTTGTGATCTTTGGTTTTTTCGGCTTTGGTCGCGATGCCACAAAGATCTACCGCACGATTCTTTGGTATCTCGGCTTGGGCTGCTGCTTCCCCGGCGTGGTTCGCCCTCTCGACACTCAAAACAGCGATACTCCTGCAGGCGTCTCGAACTCGACCACTCTCATTGGCACTATTCGTGAGCGATCTAAGCTACTTTTCTGGAAGACAAAACATGTTGTTTGGTATGTGAATCTCTCTCTATTCCCCACATAGCCCGATTCAATCAATGGCTAATGGTTTTGCAGTAGTGATGCAAGCAACTCCCAGCAGTCGCAGACAAATACACTCAGCAGCACACTCGGTAGCATCGACAAATCTCGATACCCATCCCATCGTGCCCGCCATGAGAGCCAAACCCACTCTTGGTTCCGCCGCTGGCTACCATTCAATCGCCGCATGGTCTTAAATCGCCGCAACGATGAAACCCTCCTGGATGATCTGCCCGTAGCAGGAAATACAATCTACACCAAAGCCTGGGCAGGAATCAGTCAAAGCCGCGCCAGCGATGATATCACACCCAGCCCATCTCCACAAAGAAAAGACTTCATTCATGTCAAACAAGTGATCCACCAGCAGAGCGAACTCCAGATTTAGGGATGTCTTGTATCAATACGAGGAAAGCTTTGTGCCAGGTTTGCATTATCTTTCTGTATCTCCGTGAATAGCGCCCTGGTGTTCTGTTCGTTTAATCATATGAAGTGAAGGAGAATCGGCAATTATCATATCAGCTATCATCAAATATCACCCATGTCAATATTCATACCCACCAGCTAGAAGAATACAAGGACTCTTCTACGAAAAAATTACATGACTACTGCATATTTGGAAAAAGACTTATTCCAAGACATCTCGTTCATACGCGACAATCGTGATAGAAAGGGGTGTATTTAGGGTATACTCATACATGACAAAGCAAATAAATCAGATAGATATCCAACAATCCAACCACCCAGCGAACTCCACCAAAAAAAAGAAGCAATCAGATCAGAGCCCACCAAGTGTGTTGTTGCAAGTTAAAAATCCATTGGAAAGTTTAGTGAGACTCCTCCTCGCCGCTGGTGCCGCGCTTCAGGACATCAAGATGGCCTATAGAATCAGATCAGTTAGTGACAAATTCTCTTCTCCTCTTTATCACATTCCTGGTAGTGGGTGTGTATGGGTAGGATGGTAGCGGGAATGATTTGGTATACAAGACGTACGCTGGACAAGGCTGAGGCTGGTCTGCTTGCGGCCCTCGGCATCCTCGTAGCTGCGCATGCTGGCATCACCCTCAAGGTAAACGAGGGTTCTATAGAAATGAGAAAATGTCGTTAGCGCAGCTCTTGAGGCCATTGTATGATCATAGTATTGCATGTTGCCCTCCCTCTTGGGAGAGGTCAGGCTGTGGATGGATGGACATGGGCATCAATCATACCCCTTTGGCAAGCTAAGGATGTAATCCCGTTGTGCACCCTCGGGCAGGAAGGTCGCGACGCGGAACCAGCTGGTGTGTGGCTTGTCACGGCTTCCGGTTGACGTGCCGACGGAGTAGCGGATGATATCTTGGCCGGTGGAGGTGGCGGACAGCTCGGGCTCGGAGCCCAGACGACCGGTGATAATCATGCGGGCGACGGAGCGGGCTGCGGAGGAGCTGAAGGAGCGGGCGGCCATGGTCGGGGCGGAGGCCGCCAGGCGAAGGGTGGGGCGGATGGAAGCGAAGGTGTTCATTTTGAAGGTTTGGATTAAGTGGAAAGATAAAGATGGAGGAATGGTCGTCTTTGGTGTTGGTATTTTAGGGTTGGCCTGTCGCAGTCAGGAGGCGCGGCCGCGGTTGACGTCGCGCGGGCGCGGGCGCGTTTGGTCATGTGACTGCGGAGCTGAGTGGCAGGTATGATAGTATTAGACGTAGACACAGACACAGATATTGGCATTGAAACTGACATTATGACTGCAGAAGGTTATTTGGATCAATTGACTAATTCTATCAGTATGGACACTCTGACTGGTCGTTGCTCATACCAAGCATCAAGCGTATGCATGATTTGGACAGGGTTAGGCCCGAGATACGAGCTACTAGCTACTAGCTACTAGCTACTCTACGATCCACCTCCAATTGGGAGTTGGAAATTAATGAAACGGAACAGCTTAGCTTAGCTGGTAGTTCTGACATCATGGATTGATTTATTACTCCGTGCATGTGTACATAGGAATCAGTCTAGGTCTAGACTAGTCTGTCAACTTTGGCGAAACCCTCATATGAAGTCGACCTTCCTAATCCGTCGCAGCCTGGTAGCTTGTCAACAATGGCATTGTACTCGGGTACGGCACAAACCATCCGTCATTTTGTTCAACCAGAAGTGAGCAGGGTCTTCAGAACTGCCGTTTCCGGTACAAGGTCGTACTCGCGCAAGTTCCGACGGCTGGCCTATTAAAGTTGGGATCTAAGTGTCCGAGTTCTAGGAGAGAGAGAGAGAGAGAGAGAGAGACGAGATCCCCACTGTCCGAGAGCGCGGGTAGTGGGAAGCCATTGACGTCGTCGACAATACCGATAGCCTAGGGGGGGATATTATAAACAAACAAGTTCAAAAAAGTCAAAATAATATGATTTCAATTTCATTTTTATTTAATACATATTCTTCTGGTCATAATTTATAGCAAATGACAGGCAGGGTAATCCACGCGAGTGGAGCTCTGCACGCGGTTCCCTCCGTCGGGGAGATATTAGGGCCTCCCACCGAACCGTGCATTCCCACCGACAAGGAATTGGGAAATTGGATTTTCATTTCCCGTCCCGAGCCTTAACGGCGGCCTAGATGGGTCGATTTTAGCGAAGTGGCTTACTGTGTGTCAATACAGGACACAGGGGATTAGACTGGTGTAGAAATGGGTATGAGTACAAGTACTACGGAGTAGTGACTACGGATATCGGTGTACCTGTACTACGGAGTACTCGTAGGTATAAAATATCAACGTCCACTAACAATAGATCGATGGTATAGTATCCATGGATCCAATTCCTCCTCATACCCACGATAGAATACCGTAATAACCCCGATCTCACTGGGGCGAGACGGGAAACGGAAAAGTTTGAACTCCGCTAGACGGAGCCCTCGGGTAGAGGAGCCGCGCGGTAACGAATTGGAGGACAGACTTGGTGGACCCCTGACACGAACGGGGATGCTCGTGCTCGCAGCTGTCATCCCTTTTGAGCTAGCCACTTTCTTCGCAACTTCGAATCTAGAAGTCCACGGAACAGTCACCACCGGGACAAAAGTACCAGGTACTCGGTGGACGCCGGGCACAGGATTCGCCAGCACAGGCCAGGAACAGAAATCTCCGAAATGACCGTTCGACCACCTGAAACGACCCGACAGGCTGGCCGGTCCGTGCTTCACGCATTAGCCTGGAGTATACTGAATGCTGGGAGTACGGAGTGGCACGGGTAGGAGTACCGAGAGGAGACCGATGGCAGGTAGGGCGGAAGTTTGGGGTAGAGAGGGGTAGTAGGAGTTTACTAGTCACTAGTTGCTAGTTACTGGTATATTAGAGAGAGGATATGGGAAGAATAGATAAATAAGAAACCTAAAAACAGAGAAGAATTCGGAATAGCACTTCCGATAATCTAGGGAAAAGCAAAGAGCATGAGCATTGAAGGAATGCATGAAATCATATTGAGATGGGAATACCAATATTAATATTAATATTAATATTAAATTATAATTATAATCATAATTATAATTATATTAAGCGATCCCCGCCCCTTGCATCCCCGATGCTAGTGCTGACTGGGGAATACCGCCGTGGAAGATCGGGGGAGGCAGGAGGGCAGGAGCATGTGAATTCCACGAGTCAGAGATGCAGTTAGGCAAGGGGAAAGTGACAGTGACAAGTATAGGTATAGGTATAACTATAACTATAGCTATAGCTATATAGCTACGACAATGGAGTCTAGCTATAAGTTAACAGAGTGTACAGTACCATGATACCCTAGGTTCTCTACTGACTAGCCGCCACTAGTCAGTAGTTAGGGTACCAGAGTATCTGGTACCGCGATGACGATCCTTTCTGTAGCTATTGCCTTGACTGGTCTCATCTCGAGTCAAATCCGGTACGATCTATACCCAAGATATCCTTATGAGTAGTACTCCGTACGGAGACAGATCCTGCGTTCCATAGTTCTGGCCAACACTAGTGTAGTTCTAGTTCTAGTTCTAGCTCTAGCTTTGGTTCTGGCTCTCTCTGACTGTCTCTGGTCGTTCCTTCCTCCAATCCTCAGCAGATCGAGAGTTCTTTCCAACCTTCTCCTCCCCCACCTCCCGCTCTACCTTTTTCCTTTCAGGGGATTCTCTTCTCTTCTTCTTCTTCTTCTCCTACCTACCTCTCTCTATCTCTACACTCCCCTCCTCTCCTCTCCTCTCCTCTCCTCCTCCTCCACCTCCACCTCTCCCTCTTACACGCCTCTGCAACCTTGATCAAATTATTAATTCTCTCCACCCCACTTGAACGCCGACCTAGATTCCAAACAGCCCGACCGCCCCGCCCATGACTGCTAGGGGATAAAAAAAATCGCCAGACCACTAAAACAATTACAAAAAAATAACCACCAAAAAATACAAAGACAGCTAAACACCAACAAAAACTTTGAGTGGGAAAGATTTTGGTCGACTTTGATGGGCGCAACTGCATCCCCTCTTCAACCTATCACCGTTTCTCCACTTGGCCTCCCGGGACCAACCCTGCGCAATGGGCCTCTTCAAGCGCAACTCGAAGGCCTCTGTCCAAAGCGACAGGGACGAGCAGGAATCCTTTGTTTCCGTCAACTCGGCCCGCACCTCCAACACTTCTCTCAGATCCCCCGGCTACAAAGGCAGTGGCCTACCCGCATCAATCCCCGAGATGCCCATCGCTAAACCCCCGGACCCTGCCCTGGACCCCGCCGCCTATCTGCGCAGCATTCACGCCGTACGTGATCGTGCCACCATTGTCCTGGAAAAGGCAAAGAACAACCAGCTCAATCATTTCGACGTCGACATTTCCAAATTTCAAGCGACCGCTTCTTACATCGTCTCCATCATCAAGGTAAACAAACAAACTAAACACCCCCTTAACCACCCCATGTGATCATTTCAGATCAGGCCACAGGCTAACTCTACACAGCGGGACTATGCTCCAGAATATGAAAACATCCCTCCGCATGGCCGCTGGCAGCATTTTGATGTCGGGGGCCGCCCTCGTATTAACCAGCTGCTTCAATCGTGGCCGAGCCGGGTTGACGCCCAAGAGCGGACTCGTCGATTGATCGACCTTTTTGTGGTCTCCGTGCTGCTCGACGCGGGCGCAGGTACCAAGTGGTCTTACAAGTCCAAGGAGTCCGGCAAGATCTACTCCCGGAGCGAAGGGCTGGCTGTGGCCAGTCTGGAGATGTTCAAATCTGGTCTCTTTAGCAGTGACCCGACCGAACCGTGCCAGGTTGATGGCGCCGGATTACAGAAGGTCACTGTTGAAAAGCTGGCCAAGGGGATGCAACACTCGGATCAGAACTCGCTGGCTGGAATTGAAGGTCGTGCAGGTTTGTTGGTGCGTCTGTCAGATGCGCTGAACAACCAGGATTTCTTCGGTGTAGATGCTCGACCTGGAAACATGCTCGGTGAGTACTCACATATCAATGGGACAAGGAAAGCGATTTGATCGGTCAATTAACACTCGTCCATTAAATAGACTACCTGCTCAGTCACCCCTCGACTCTCGCTTCTTCCGTTCCTATCGTCCCAATCACCACTCTATGGACAGTCCTTATGGACGGACTCTCCTCCATTTGGCCTGAATCCCGCACCCAGATCGATGGCGTATCGATTGGTGATGCCTGGGAATGCTCCGACCTACCGACATCCCCACCTGCGCAGACGTGGGAAAGCATCATCCCGTTCCACAAGTTGACCCAATGGCTCTGCTACTCCATCATGGTCCCCATGTCTAAATTGATGCACATCTACTTCGCTGGCAGCGAGCTCTTGACCGGGCTGCCGGAGTACCGCAATGGCGGCTTGCTCATCGACATGGGACTGTTGAGTTTAAAAGAAGCGGATATGGAGCGCGGCATCCAGGCTTTTAAGGAAAATGCCCAGATTAAAGGTCAACCGAATATGGAAGTCGTGCCTCTTTTCTCGACCGATGACGATGTAATTGTGGAATGGCGGGCTGTAACGGTGGGCTTCTTGGACGATCTGCTTGAAGAAGTAAATCAACAGCTCGGACTGATTGGGTCAGAGGAGCAGCTCACACTAGCTCAGATGCTCGAGGCTGGTTCTTGGAAGGTTTGTCAATCATCCCTTTTTTTGCTATTCATTTTTTAACAGATTATCTCCCAGGGTGGTCGTGAAATCGCCGAAGTCTCCAGGCCGAACACAAAAGAGCCTCCCATTATGATCCGTTCTGACGGCACCGTCTTCTAATGCCCTACTATGCATGAGTTTAATGGATGATTGGATACCTGACCGGCGCCAATCGCACCTGTTTTCTTCTTTCGATTGGTGCTGGTCCTTATGAATTGTTGACGACCTTGAACTTCTCACTTCTCATCATTGGCCTCTTCGTTTTCTTCTTCTTTCTCTTCTTCTTTGTTACGCTCTAATTCTCGGTTCACTTCTTCCGACTGAGGCCTTTTGCATGGTGTGCTACAATGCACACATCTGCGTTTCTTTCCGGATACCACTTTCTACCATATTGGTGACAGCCAGATTTTCACCTTATTCTGTTTTTCTCCCTCTTTTTTCAATTCTCATGTGACTTTTTTCATGGCTATATTCACCAAGAATCCATATCCCAATGCATTGCACCAGATGTCGTAACACTCGTTGCCGCGGTTAAGCGCGTGTCGCCGGTTGGCGAGCTCAACCTTGGATGTCCAGACTTTCACGTCACTATTCATTCACGAAGTCCATAGATGGTCTAAGCTTAGTAGTTTAGATTATTCCAAAGCATCAGAATATATGCATTGCCAAGGTATATGTATACAACCTCCCTACTTCAACATCCAACACCCGGTCACATGACCTTCAGAGGGAGTCGGGGCAAGGTTGATCCGTCCCAGAACTCACTCCGCACTCCACGCCGGAGGCTGGAGCTACCTCCTCTCCTCTCCCCTCTCTTGGTGTCTTCAATTCCTCCAGGGAATCCCCGTGCTGCAAGTTCACTTCTCCAGATCGACATATAGGCCCTCATACATTCCGTATAGACCGGCGAGCTCCTTAAGCCGCTTCCCAGAACTACCCGAGTGGCCCCCGCTTCTTGCGGGGCATCCGAGCTCAGCAGCAACCGTTAGAGGATCGACACCATGGACGCCCGCAAGAAAAAGAGAAAGGTCCTGTTGATGGGCAAGAGTGGCTCAGGAAAGTCATCTATGCGCTCTATCATCTTCAGCAACTATGTCGCCAAAGATGTCCGACGTCTCGGTGCCACCATCGATGTGGAGCACAGCCATGTGAAGTTCATGGGGAACCTCACTCTCAATCTTTGGGATTGCGGAGGGTAAGTTTTTCGTCCGAACGACTGGTTTCAACTTGAAGAATATGAAAATTAACCAGTTGTCTCTTGCAACCACAGACAAGATGCATTTATGGAAACCTATCTCGCCTCTCAGCGCGGCAACATCTTCTCCGACGTCGCCGTCCTTATCTATGTCTTCGACATTGAATCCCGCGAAGTCGATCGGGACATGGACACCTACAATGCAATCATTGATGCACTACGCGAATTCAGTCCGAACGCCTACGTCTTCTGCCTGGTACACAAGATGGATCTCATCCAAGGCGAGCACCGCCAACGGATCTACGAAGAACGCTCAGCCCTGATCCGCTCTCGCTCGGAGGGCTTCCGCGTTGATACCTTCGGCAGTAGCATCTGGGATCAATCTTTATACAAGGCATGGGCTGGCATCGTACACAAGCTCATTCCAAACCTAACCGTGATCGAGCGGTTCCTCTCGGCATTCGCAAAGAAAATCGACGCCGAGGAAGTCATTCTCTTCGAGCGGTCCACCTTCCTTACAGTGACCTCCGTGTCATCAGAGATAGGCGACTTGAACCCGATCTTCGACCGCCATGAACGCCTATCCAACATCATGAAAGCGTTTAAGCACTGCGCCGCTCGCAATACCAGCACCACACCCGCTTCGGCTGGTTTCGTCGTCATGCACACCAAAACCCCACAATTCAACATCTTCCTTGGCAGATTCACAGACAACACATATATTTTCCTTGTGGTGCCACCCGGCGAAGCGGCGTATAACTGCGCTGTTTTAAATACCATGCTGGCCCGCGAGGGCTTCTCCAAGGCTGCTGCCTCCGGGCGAACAGATGGATTCCCGTTGCCGCCGCCCGAAACACCGGACGACCATGCGACCAATGGGTCTGCATAACCCGATTTCCCCTGAACCAATCTCCCTTCCCATGTAATATGACGGTATATGAGAAAGGTTCTACGTTTGTAATGTCTCGTTTTTAGCGTTTTATCGTGTATAGCCGGCATTCTGCAGGGGGTTCGTCTGACTAAACCGTTCTGGCAAGAAAAGTTCCACGGGCGCTGTGCAGGGCGTTGCGGTATGAATTTAAGATTTGTGCATTTTTTTCTCTGTTTCAACTTCGCTTTTGCTACTCTTGTTCTTTATTTGTCTTTGGTTCCTGTGCTTGGTGAGAATCGAGATACCCTTATGGCATTTTCCTTATCTCGGTATTTTGTATGTTCGTAGTAGATATCAATCCATTGACTACAATATCAATTGAGGGTCATTAGTTGTGTAACATTTCCTGCTGTAGATCGGATGGTCAACGAATACACTGTCTCGCTAGTCAAGACTAGGGAAATCATCAGGGTTGCATTATTCAAGACTACAGACCAAATTAGAACAACGTTAGCGGTGTTTTCCTTAAAAACCTTGGAATCCTTCTTCATTAGTGACTGGTACCACAAGTCAATGTAGTATCAACTTCATAGGCTACACACGGACCTGCCGGAACTATTCATATTAACCATGAGTGCCCTAAAACTGCCGCCGCCAACAACCTCGCTATGGTACCAAAAGAAATCGAAATATGGTAACTGGAGATGGTCATGGTCATGGTCATGGCTTTTTCTATATTAGAAGATCACCCTATCAGACCCATATAAACCCCAAAAAGAATTCGAATGCTCAAAAAACCGAAATATAGATTCGTTCTACTTCCCTCATTCGCATGTGCACAGCCGGAACTCCGTGGATTACAACTTGAAGTGGGTGAAGATGAGTCATACTTAGTATGTGTTGTCTCCGTAGAGGTGCATAGTTTCCCAGGGCAGAGCCCATAGTAGCAACTGAAAGAGCACAACCCTTCATAACTGTCATCGCCATTTCTCGGGGTGCCTTTATCTTTCGTTGCCTTTGGTTTGTCCTTTGCGCTTCCCATGGCCGTGCAGTAGCAGGTATCAATTGGGCAGTAGCCGTATTTGCAGGTAAATTCGCACAATTCTGTAAAGTTTGAGCTGCCTAACCCCTCGATGCAGACTTGCTTGGAAAGGGGGAGCTCTGGTGACACGGCGGGTATTGTCTTCCCCGAAGTTTCGCTTCCAACCCACGCATTGTAATTGGCAAACCCGCTGGGGCAGCTTGTAGTCAGGGCTCGCCCTTTCACGCGTACTACTTCTTTCTTATCGCGCGAGACGGTGATGGTGGGTTCTCCGAGATGTTTGGGATCGTAGGCGAAACTCCCATGGTAGATGCCTATCCCGTCATCGGGTTCGTCTTCCCAGTGCGCGTTCTTTTCGGAATTGACCATGGCCACTTTGATCGAAGCGTTGGAGGCAAGTAAGGCTGAGAAAAATATCTTGTCTTCCAGGTAGATACCAGTATCCGCTTCTTCAAGTTCTTTGTTTTCGGTTGCTCGCTCTTTGATCACAGAGCCGGTTGTGTTGCCTCCCGAGCAAGCATCTCTAGGTTGAACACGATACCACACGACCAGACTCTCCTCTGTGATCGATGCCGTCCCAATCTTGTACAAGTCAATCACGAATGGAAGCTGCAGTCTCCACCCATCATGTGGCATATTGCGCGCGTAATTATACGGCGCCTTGCCAGCAGTGAAAACCCCATATCCCTTTTCATTGAGCGGACCGATATAATGCGACTCTCCATAGTCATTCCACGAGATAATCTCCACCCATTCCGGCTCGAGGTATGTAACCTCCATCCACCGATCATACCACAGATCATCTCCATGGAACGCCCAGTTCTTATCATAGTGTGGCATGTTCGTATAGAACCACGGCGAGACGGGCATCATATACGGCTTTTTGGCCTCTTTCAAATGATGCAGATAAGATGCATCACCAAAAGTATCCATCCGGCCATCTGACGGCCAAGCCTCCCACGAAAATAACCCATCCGCAACACCGTCCCCGAGTTCCAGGGCTGCCTTGGCCCCAACAGACGACCAGTCCGGGACGAAGAAGCAGTGCGTTTGGCTTTTGATTTCGATCCACTCCTTTGCGTTCTCGGAGCCTTCAAAGGTTGACGTAAAGGGCTGGTCATTGTAATGGTAGTATGCCCTGCTGGAAGAGAAATTTTGCAGGAGGCCGGTTACTTGTGCCCGGGGCCAGGATCCATTGCCGGCGTAATCGAATGAGAAGAAGAGGTGGAAGTCTAGACTTTCTGCTGCTTCGAAAGCATTCGCTACGGATCGTTCGTTTGACTCGACCCCGTAGGCCATGTTGAGCGCAAATGCATCGATGTGCGCATCTTGGGCGAGAGATATCTCGTGTTTCCAGTCGGATAGTTCATAGAGCCCTGTATTTGCTGCCTTTTGGATGCATGTATCTGTCAGCTGGATTTGCTTCTTGGAAGGTAAATTGAAAAAAAGAGCAACATTACCATAAAATGGGCAAAAGCTGCTTTCGCCGAGGCACGGGATCCTAGCCATAATAGATAGTATAAAATGACCCAAAGCCTTGACAGGTGGTATCCTGTCAGATCCATTCTAGACTCAGCATAGAGGACCTTCTATTTGCTCTAGAAAGCTTTCTTGTAATAGGCAGACGATCAGTTTCTAGCAAACAAGTCAAAAGATACGCAACTTGAACTGTCGATGTAAATATAAAGTGAAAAGTCAACTTTATGCGAACGATGGTAGTAGGATCGTTTAGCAAAAGTGAATATTATGGACGTGATTAATTAGAATATCATCTCAATATAGTCTGTCGGAAAGTCATCTGAGCTACAGAGATGCAGGACCTCTCCGGGCAGATCCGAGGCAATAGAGCAACATGCAGGGATCCGGATATGTGGAGGAAATTTCGTTGCGATGATAGACTGCAGGAAGAGGGAACGAACGGACTTCACCCAATCACATCTTGCGCATCTCATCTGCCGCCGCGAGCAGTCCGAGTTTATTTATACCTGTGTTCTTTTCTTATGCGTCCGTGCTTCTTTTGTTCCGGTGAGAGCGGATCATTGCATGCAGTCCCTGTGTCTTTCCGGTGTTTGCGTGGAAGCAGTGTAGACTCGGCTACTATGAAGGGGGAGATAACTAGGAGAAATGTGGGAATGGAGACCGGAGGAGAAATGCTATAGATTCTTTTGGTTGAACGAGACGGGCTCAAAATACCCTATTCAAGAACATGAGGGATCTCTGAAGTAAAATGAACTGGATGTTTGCGTAGTTATCAGTTCATGTCATTCTATGCCGCCTGGTTGTACTGACCGGCTCGCAATGCTGCATTACCTTGACATTTAATTCTGTGACAGTATTCCGGTGGTTTTCTGTGCATTTTAAGATAATAGTAATTTTTTTCTTTGTGGCTATATTGCAAATACTTGCTGATGGTACAATAATGTACACTGTAGATCGTATGTCTAACTTTGAAATAATGGAATTAGATGTAGATTCCTTTGCTCAGGATGGCCTTATTCAACATTTCCTCTAGACCTTGCACGTAGATCTCTATGATCCAATAGAATAAAATCAAACCCGGACCCCAAGCGTTCTCCGTCCAAATGATAGAGGGAGAGCCTTATGCAGTATCGTTCTTGTGCAACGTATCACCTACCTAATCGTTTTCCCAGAATTAGCTGAGAGAAGATTGTCTGCGTTACCTACTGACCTTCATAAAGTGATACCAAAGCTCAAAGTAATGGAAGGCTAGGAGTGAATTTATTGGGTAATGGATGTGCGAAGTCAGTCCTAACGATGACTAGAAGCGAGGCACATGCCGAGCCCTGAAGCATCCGTGAACTGTTCTCGGTCTCTGGAAGTTCAATGATAACCAACAGCTCGAGCTTTGATATGAACAAATAAACTTCAGTTGTTCATATATCGTCTCGGACTTTATCACCAAGAAGAGAAATTGCAAAGTAACGTCGTTGATGTATTGCTCGGTGGTAAAGCAAGGGCCATAAATGGTAGATACCTGCCCCAACGCTGGCTTGAGATAGTCAATCAGCTTTCGGTCTTGCGTTTGCTTCCATTGGGCTTCCTACACAAGGTGTAGCAGTGCGCGGTAACAGGGTTTTCATTACTTCTCATACACATGGAAACCCTCGATAATGCCAATTACTGCATTGGAGCGTCCCTGGCTGAGTTGAAACAAATATTGTCTCATCTCCCAAACCAGTGGAGGCTGGCGGATGGGATGGAATCCAAGAAAGGATTTTGGGATGAGCTTGGCGACTACTGGTATTCCAATTGGAAGGAACTGAGAAAATTATGATAATCCTATTGTATAACCCTATTTATCCACCCTATAGTGCAGACAATTCGTCAACTTGAATGTAAAGCAAACCACATCATCTATTTTTAAGTCACATCCAATTCAAGTAGCAGATACAAAAGTGAACAGGACGGACAAGCACATCAGAATTGTATTATCTATCGGACCGGCCGTCCACAAAAGGGAGCACATAAAGTTTGGGGGAAAAAGGAAGGGGGGCAGGGAAAATGTCGAAGGAAGGAAGGCTGTACAAATCACTCAGGTATATCGAGGACTCCTTATTGCACGTCTGGCATTCGGACTGCGATGTCGCCTGACTGTGTGATATAGCGAACCCAGGGAAGGGAGGGGTATTGCAGCTAGTTCATTATTTAGTATATGGTTGACTGACAAGCTGTGAATATGGCGAAAGTAACATACCTTGGGTTCAGTGATCTTCAGGTACCGCACTTGGATACCACTGGTGGTGAAGTAGGGAATTTCGAACTTGACGTTGATGGGTCGCTTCGATTTGCCTGCACCAGCTCCACCCATGCTACCTCCAAATCCACCAGTCATACCACCACCGTGCTCATCGTCGCCCTTCACGGACGGAAGACCCAGTTCCGCCCTCATGAGGAACTCCTTACCACCGCCAAATTGCTTGATCTTCCAGATGATCGCTGACTTTTCCGGAGCATAGTGCACAGTACCGATGTTGGTGCGGAACCTGGGGGAATCTGCGTCTTCAGGTACGGGAACAAGGATCTCGACGTTGTTGGCAGTGCTGCGGCGTTTGAACTGTGCTTTGGCCTGTCCCGTGGAAACAGATTAGCATGGCTGTGAAATTTGGCATTGATCAGGGAGAGAAACCTACCTTGAGCATATACTCAATTCGTGACCCGGAGTGCGACTCCACCAAACATTCGACCCAGATCAGCGGCTTTACTTGCGTGTTCAATCGGTAGCTCATAAGCTCGAATTCGCCATCTGGCGGAATGAAACTGATCGTCCGGTCATTCTCGAATCGTGACAGTCGCACGCACTGGTGGAACTTGACATCCTCCATCTCGACAGCCTTGCCACGTGTCGCACGACCTGTCGTCTCGAACATCGCTTTGTCGTTCAGTCCCAATCGCAGCTCGGGCATACCGCTTAGATAACATTTCATCTTAACCGCGCCTAGAATCTCGGACCGTAGGACATTTCCGTTCGCCGATACCAGCAGGTTGAGAGACTCGACCACATCCAGGAAGACTTCGTTCTTGCGATAACGAATACCTTCGCTTCGCCAAGAGACGGCATTGGTGACGGCAATGGGTGGCCGCGCTTGCACCTCGAGTTTGTGTGATTCTTGGGTAATGTATCTGGAGAGCAGAATGGTCAACACTGCGATCCTGAATCAACAGTCACGGAGTGATTGGATTGATCCCGGCTTACTCTTGTAAGATCTTGCTTTCTGTGGTCTGGGGGTATCCGAAATCCATCATTTCGTCCAGCAATTCGTAGATGACAACAAAATTGTCGCGGATACTCTCCTCCTCCAGTACCTTGAAATATTCGGTGAACACCTCCACAAGCTTGTGGAGGAACAGGAGGATCTCGGTGGCATTTGTGTTTCTCTTTGTTAGAGCGAGGATGTAGAGGTTGCTATGGCGGATGTATAGATACTGAAGAGAGAATGTCAGATACGTTAGTGGGGTCTTGCGCGCGCATCATGGAGAATAGGAGGTCGGATGTGTCGTGTGCGGGAAGGGGTTGTGCGGAGTGTGGAGGGGCGAGGGGCGAGGATTTAGGGGAACGCACGTTGATTCCTTCATGTGAGAAGCAGGGAGGTACTGCGGAACTTTCTTCTTCGGCGTCGCTGAGGAGTTGAGGGAATGTCTCGACGGCAGACATTGGAATGTCACCGCGATAATTGCGGGCCAAAAGGGTCTATCCAGTGGGTTAGCCATGCAGCCCACATTAGCCGGGATTGATCCCAAGATCAAAATAAGTCATCATGATCATGGTCATTTCCCGGTATTTAGTAAAGCAGCGTACCTTGCCCTTCAGGTCAAGGAAGAAGAGAGCCGACGCCATGACGTGTCTGTGAAAGTGTGTACGTGAAAGGTGTCAAATATGCGCGGACGGTGGGATTGGAGGTGAGGGTGAATGGTTAACGGTTGAATGCGGTGCAGTGAAAAGCGGGTAGCGGCGCTAGATTGGGGAGAAATGAATGAGATGCCAACACCCTATAGCAGCATGTCGAGGCAATCAATGGGGGGGAGGTCTGGAGGGTTGAGGTACGAGAGTACGGAGTACGGCTGGGAGAAACAAGCAGCGTCGCCCGCGGTGGAGCATCTGAGTGCTGCTAGTTGGACCGCCCTTTTTGCTAAATGGACCATGCTCTGGCCCAAAGTCCCAATCGGGTTAGTGTGTCTGCTACAAAGGCCAATTTTTTTCGTCGGGAGTTCTTCTTCTTTTTCTTTCTTCTTCAACGCCCTTTTTTAGACAGTACAAGTCAGTATTCTGCGGCCTCTAGCATTCTGCTAGTCTGGCCGTCAGTTATTCAGTTACTTGACTTGCGATACCGAGGTAGCGGAGACTAGCATCGTTTATTCGATAGGATCCATAAGAGCTGGCCGCGCATTTTTTACTGTTGCGCGGGCGGTGTCAGAGGAGCCATACATTCCTTTCCATAAAATTGAAGTTGTTGAGTTGAACATGAATATGAATATGAATATTATTTTTGAAATTGAAATTTAAATCTGAATTTGCATTTGGTATTTGGCTTAAATATAAAATCACCACTGAGAAATCAATAATACATCCTCTCTTTCTAATAGTACATGTACAAGTATAGTAATTGTGATTGTGCCCATCCCAAGGACCCTTGTCCGGCGGGTAAAAGAGCCCCAAAATCAAATCAAGAACGCCATGGAAATGCTGCAGAAGGGCTTTTCCACCTGATCAATCTCCCTCTTTATGAAGAGACTGTCTTGAACCCCAGAGGCTCGAGTATCCGCTCTTGAGCCACCTTGTTCGCAATGTGACCTCCCTTCACCAGCGCAATGGCGCCAATAATCGAGTACAGGGTCTGTGCCAGGACCAATTCAATCCCGGACTCAATCAGGTTCTCGGGCTGTACGCAGGGGTGGTTAGTTCCAAGTTCCAACAAGTATAGAAATGAGTCGGATGTGTTCGGGGAATTATCATACCATCCGGGGGTTCCAGCGGATAATCTTCTCGGTCTCATAACTTCTTGCCAGCTCGGCCAGCTTCGTCCGATCGGTCAGGGCGTTCTTAGTGCGGGAGGAGAGGTTTTGTAGCCCTTCCAGAGCCTGGTGAGAGAAGGGCTCGCGACCATGCGGGTCAGATGAGGAGGCTGTCGCGACGGAACTCTGGACCAGGGCGAGAGATGCCTGAACTTGCACCACTTGTTTTCCTACGCATCCGTGTAAGTAAGAGATCGCAAGCCATGCCATTGATCTGCAATTCAACCCATTACGTACCTAGGAAAGCCAATCGGTCGTTGAATCCCCGACGTCCTTGATCGAAACTCTTGTGTGTGACGGCCAACCACTTCACCTCGTCGGAGAGAACTTTGTCGCCATCCTGTCCCAACATGCGGGCATAGAACGCATCCAGGAGAGCGGGGTCGGAGTTCACATGGAACTTGATCGACTTCGAATGGTTATGAAGACTGAAAGGCGCCTTGGTGCGTGGCGGAGTGTACGACCATCGGGGCTCCTTTGACTCGGCAGTTGGAACCTCCGGGCTGGTGGCATAATTGCGGCGGGGGATAAGGGTTGCGAGGGGGCGGGATACAGACCGCGCAACACTGGCGGTCCTGACCGCTCGAATGGACAGATTCGAAGCCATGGCGTGGCAGGTTTGTTTGGTGATCTGCTTGACGGCGAGAGTGTGGATGGCCACCTTCGATGCGGTTGGAAAGTTTTCGGCGGTGTGGATACTGCCGCCACCCCCATTCCCATTGTTTACACATCGGATTACCTGCCAGTCCCTCGGAGCAATTGCTTCTATTCATTGCAAAAGTCCCTATACATTTCGATTGCTCTGTTTGCCTCACAGACTTCGGCTGGTAGTGCATATGTATGGGCTCCTTCACACCGCTGCCATCTGCCATATCACTTCTCAATCTGCGTGATCATATCGAGCCGAAATAGCCAACTCATGCAGCTGTTGGGTACTGACAGCCTACCAGGATTCGCATCCCCGGAAGTCACTATTGGTTGCGGGATTGTATACTCGACATCCGGCTCCGCCATGCCTCGATGCATGTATCATCGAGCCAGTATAATGACACACATCATCCGATGCAGTTTGCAAGCAGCTGTGGCGGTCAAGTTAATGTTTCTACTTACTTCATTGATTCGACTTGATCCATACCGCTGCTTGGAGGGCCCGGGCCCCGGGCCCGCGTTCTGAGCAGCTGAGTACGGCGTTGCACCCGCAATGTCTTCTTTACAGGTGTGCTGCTGCGGTGGTCTTGTGTGATTTTCTCGGAGGTATGGCACCACTCTTGGATCCGACGCTGTGCGCGCGCCAGGGCGGAATTTATGGTCCAATGCCCCCCTACCCCCTACAAGCATCGGGGCATGTGGCCTACTACCAACAGCTCCGAGGGGTCATGTGTACGGCAACATCCTTCTCGGGATATCATTGTTACCTGAGCATTGACCGGTTCTAGCCAGCAGCTCTGTACACTCCTACTTCTCATGTCAATGGCCCGGGGAGGGCTGCTAGGTAACCTGTTGTAGCTCTATGACTGGATCCACAAGCAATACTGCAAGCAGGTGGCGCGCCCGGGCCTTAAGCGCGGCCCAACGACACAGCACGCAGGTGTCCAGCCGCCGAGAAATGACACAAGATCCAAAGAGAGGAAAGTTCTAGATGACCAGGGGGGGTGCAAGTCTAGGAGAATATTCGGTGGACTTCTACGGGACAGCACCCGGTACTTACAGGGATTATCTGCAGAGGAGAAGTCCCCCGGGCCTTCGGCCGAGGTGGAAGGTTGAACAAGATTTGCTCCCGCGAATGCACGTCCGATTTATGACTGCTCGATGTCGCCAGCGGATATTGGCAGCTAGAAGCTGGTCGAGGGGACGGTGGTTGGTTCCAAGGCCCTTGTTTCCCGCCGTTGGACCGGCTGCAAAAAGGCCTGCGGTGCGAGGCTACACCTGACAACCACCTCCTCCCCCCTGAGGGGAAAGCTCCATCTAGAAGCATCATTTAAGGAGGGGGGAAGACGGGAGACTTGCATTGTGGTACAACGGGAAGTGCAAGGTGATCCACGTGTGCTGATCTCCGGCTGTGTTTGCGTTTCCGGAATTCTATATCGATGTTTCGGTGCTTGGAGACACGGGAAAGCTCGAGATACGCTGCAGGACTGACAGCTAACAGCCGGATGGAACAGCTCCCCTGAATCAGTTATAATTCCATCGTAAAAGAAACCGCGTAGAGGAGATAGTGGCAACAGAAGCATTTAGTGTTCCCTTGAGGTTCTCTCAAATTGCCACTCTAGACAACAATCAGTACTAACTAAAATATGCATTTTTTTTACTTCCAGAACACAGTGTATACTGATACTTGCCACATTAGCATATCCAGGTGGATTTCTTTCCCTTCAGTTCCGCCGATCAAGCTGATCAGCGGTTAGTAGCCGCCACGGTCCACTAGGATCGTATCGGGGGAAAAGGCAATTCCCCAACGATTTGCCCACCATCACGAAGATGATCACTGCAAGAAGCCGCAAACTCACAGCCCAGACCGCTGGTGTTACTCCACAGAAATCTTCTATTCTCCACCAGGTCTGGGGAAAGCCATCTACGTCGCAAAAAGGCAGCCACCATCTGATGAGTAGAATTATTTTGCTCGTATAGCTCGTAGCCTCCGAACTTTGAAGACTGGAGAGGTTCGCCCTCTTTACACCTGATGGTGCTTTGAGTTTTCATTGAGGAAGTTTAAGCTTGTATTCAACGGGTTGGGCCAGGCTCTTACAAAAGTGGTCAGAGATCGCGGGTGTGACGACACGCCGTCAACGGTTTATACATCAAGTTCTTTCCGTCGGGCCCTTGCAGGCTGAGATACAGAACATTGTGGGATCCGAGCACCTGGATGGCTACCTCCATGCTTTTCTTGTCCAAACAGCTTAGTCTTTGCTTTGTTTCTCCAGGGCTGGTTTTCTCCATGTCTGATTTCTTGATTGGGATTGCCGACGGGATGGCGGTGTACCACGTACATGGGTGGTGGTTTCTCGATTGCTCGACTTTCAAGTTCGTCGGGGTATTAAATGGGGGGGGGATCGACCTGCCGGAATATTTGGCTTTGTATTCTTTTTCTCTTTATACTAAATTCTCTTTTCTAACTTGAAGTTGGCTTTTTGGCTCTGAAGTCTCTCCCAGGCTTCTCGCTTTTATACTTCAGGTTCACCTGTCAACGAACTTTTGACACTTCAAATATACTTGTTCTGATCATCCCTTCCAAAATAAGGTCGAAATTCGAGTCTCTAAAACATACAAATATGCCTCCTACTCTCATTATCTCTTCATCTTGTGCCCAAAACGCCTATATCATGACGGAAGGATTGCCCACAACCAACCACTCGGTGCAGGATCCACCCTCACCACGTCCATTCCCTCCCAACCCACCTCCCAGTCCCGCTTAAATGGACATTATCGGGGATTTGTTTTATACGGCGTTGAGGAAAGCAGGTTATAGGTATATCACGCTTCAACGGCGATCTGTGGTGAGACGAGACCAGCTGACGAATATATAACTAGACCATAAGGATCCAGCTTCGAACCCGCTGTCAGCAGTTCTATATTCTATCACGAGTGACAATCGACACGTCCTTTATTTATGAGCGATGCCACTTCTGTCGAGGCCTGGAGAAATTATCGAGAAATGCACCGTGACTAGGAGCCAATTGGCATACGAGGCTGGGTAAAATGAGAAAGATGCCCAGGTGGTTATACTTCTCTTGATTTACAAGTTTCAATGGGGATACCCGGGTCAGGGCAACCGAAGCATCTGATCTATGGAGGAATACCAATAGATGCGATAGGTTCATAACAAAGATAAATGAAATATTTATGAAAGGCAGTTGGTCTGTAAGGAACTTGAAATGTCGATGTAATGGATTTGCCCCCCTTAAACGAAGTGATAACCCAAAGGTCAAGGTAAGTCAACCCACTTATCAAACATGTTTGCCCCAAATCAGATCATAAAAAATACATAGAAAGAAAATCTACGCCTTTTGAGTTCGCGCAGCGCAACCGGACTTTGACGTTCGTATAATTTGCTTGACCAAAAAAAAGAGGGAAAGAAAAAATATTCAATCCCTTTAATAACACAAGGAAACTCGGGAGGTATGTGGAAATCAAATAAAGGCAAGGGCGAGAGCAGTTGAGACGCTCAGACCGATAACAGTCCAGCCGGACTTGATGATGGCGTTGTTGGTGAGACCACGGCCCAGATCCCAGGTCAGATGGCGGAGACCGTTCATGCAGTGGTAGGTGAAAGGCAGCGCCAGAGTAGCCTTGATGGCAACCTTGGCGGCAACAGGGAGAGCACCCATGGCAGCGACCATGGAGGCAGACTCCAGGTGCCAGCCGAGGGTGGGCGAGAACAGGTATGCGGTGGCCCACAGGTAGAGGGGACCGGACATGGCGACGCCGGTGATACGGTGCAGGGAGGAGCCGATCCAGCCGATCTGGGGCTTGTAGATGGCCAGATGGGGGGAGACGGGGCGGTTGAGACGCTGCTTGGCGAGAAGAGAGGTCGGGTCCTCGTTGTTAGGGGAGGTGGTGACGGGTCTAGAGACAATGTTAGTTTTTATGGTTGATTGCGGATGACGTCGGCTGTCGACTGCCGGGAGTGACAGTTCCAGGAGAGAATAATGGGATGTTCAACAGGTTGATCTGTCGCGGGAAGTGACTGACCTCGACTGGACAGTCTTTCCGAGGGCCATGGCGGCCGGGGAGGCGCGCATCATCGACCACTGCATGGAAAGCGGCTGCTGGACGGCGACTGTGAATCGAGGGGGGAACATTGTTAGCGCGATTGGTCTTTCGAAGCGAGTGAAAAGAGGAGACATGACATACGGCGTCGCAGCGACTGCTGGGCAACCTTTTGAGAGAACATGGTGTGTGATGGAGGTTCAAGGTTGCTTCTCGCTGGGGAAGAAGAGAAACCTCGGGTAGCCTGGCACTTCCCGAGCGTTCGCGATGCCGGTCGGAATCATGCCCCAGGCACGTGACTATCGGGCTAATTCAATTTGCCTCGCTTCTAATTGGTTATAGGTCACGTGTCAGCTATCGCCCGGCAAAGCATTTTGGAACATACACGTGACTTTTGTGTTTGCATCCACGCAGTGCAAACACCCTGCAGTTCTTCCGCAGGTGGACCCATGCGGAGAACAAATCAGGAGAGAAGGCCAGGTATCAACACTAGCTAATCCCTCCGCATGGACTTCTCGGACGTCGGCGTGCGACACACCATTCTCAACAGTGTCCAGCTTCATCACTTCATCGACATCTCCCCTTCGGCCGCTGCCATAGCTAAGGAAGCTCGGCTTTGCGTGATTGCTATCGTGGTTGGGTGGATCACCACTCGCGTCGTCTCGAGCCTTTGTGAACTTCCCCGGAAACCCTGCGATTGCGACTCGACTCGCTCAAAGAGAGACTCGGAAAGATAATTGGAATCGGATTGGATAATTCGAAAGCCTATAAGTCTGTTTATATTGCTCTGACAGAGCTTTCTTTGGACTTGTCTGTTCGCTACTATTCCGCGCTTTGATCGCCCCGCCATAATGAAGATATTCGCTTCTTTTGCTCTATTTGCTGCTGGTGCTACGGCCCAGGTCATCCAAAGTGCTAGCTTTGGATATGACAAGACGTGCGCAATCCGTCCCATTGCATCATTGGATCAGCCAACCGCTAACCTTCATTGCTAGGATCTCGCCCACGCGAGACTCTATCCCAGGATGGAACATTGCTGGAGAGGGCAGTGATCCTCAGATTGTGAGTGAATTGTTTGTGCAACTCTTACAAACCCCCGCGCTAATTTGAAACAGCTGTCCAACAAACTCATCCTGACTCCTCCCTACCCTGGAAACGTCCGCGGATCGGCCTGGGCACAGAACCCGTACGTTGAAATACCTCGGCTCTCATTGATGGGCATAATCTGAACAAGCAAAATAGTATTACACAATCGGAATGGAGCGCCGAGTTCCAATTCCGCGGCAGTGGCCAGGAACGGTCAGGAGGCAACCTCCAACTGTGGTACACAAAAGACGGACAAACCCGAGTTGGCACGTCGAGTATCTATACCGTGGGGCAGTTTGATGGTTTTGCGCTGGTCATTGATACCCACGGTGGCAGGGTAAGCTTAATTTGCTAGCTTTGAAACAGGCATTGGGCTAAATAATCTCTAGGGTGGAAGTATTCGCGGATTCTTGAACGATGGAACGACAGACTACAAGAGCCACCGAAGTGTCGACAGCCTTGCCTTCGGACACTGCGACTACGCCTACCGAAACCTCGGTCGCCCATCGGTCGTGAAACTGAAGCACACGAACTCGATTTTTGAGGTTACCGTGGACGACAAGGTCTGCTTCGCCACAGACAAGGTAAGTTTCAAATATTGACGAATGAAGTCGCCTCGTGCTCAAATACAATAGGTCGCTCTCCCCGCTGGAAATACCTTCGGCATCACAGCTGCCACACCCGAGAACCCCGATTCCTTTGAAGTCTTCAAGTTTGTTCTGGAGTCTGCCGCCGGTCAGGGCCAGGTCATTCCCCCCAAGGTGGGCACTCCCCAACAGCAAGCCGCCAGGAACCAGGAACAGCAACAAAACACAGTTTCCGACTCATCTACTGGAAACACTGTCCTGGATCACGGAATTGCGGCCCAATTCGTGGACCTCGGCGGACGTCTCCAGCTTACCAACAAAGCGACCACCAACATCCTCCAAGATATGAAAAGCCAAGCATCCAAGAACGAGGCCCGGCAAGCGGAACTCTTGCAAAAGCTTGCCTCTAAGGATCAAGTCGCAGCCCTGGACTCCCGACTTCAGCGTATCGAGCAGCTTCTTCAGACCATCCAACGTGATCTTGAAGGCAAGGACTACAGCGGTAGCTTTAACCAGCTTCATGACACTCTCCGAACCTCTCATCTCAGCCTCAGCGAGACTCTGCAGGGAAGCCTGCTGAGCGGTATGTTGATACGACCCGTGCGAATTGACCGAAATATCTTACTGACATCTCGTAATAGCCATCACCGCGTCCACTCCCCGCATGGGCTTCTTCATCTTCATGGTCATCGCCTTCCAGGTTGTTCTCGCTATTTCCTACGTCGTGTATAAGCGTCGTCGCGCGAACATGCCCAAGAAGTTCCTTTAGATATTGGGAACAGCGTGGATAACCCCGCCTACCTTTTTTTTTGGTGGGCTCTGTCCAAATTTCGGTTCGTCGGATAGTTTTGAGTCCCGACAAAGTTGCCTTGCACATCCATCTTCATGCCCAGAAGTGGGTGATTTTGTTCTTGCGTGTCTTTTATTAGCTTCATGATGTTCAAGGCGCTTCGTTATGTATGCTGTGTTTCGGATCATTTATGTAGAGTAACGAATTTACAAGTGTCCATCTGTTTCAATTACCATCCAGTACATATCTGTAGTCTAGATAGCCAGGTCCATATTTGCATAGGGAATAGTGATTTTGGACACCTGCCCTGGCAGAAACACGGGGTCAATTACAGCCACGGAGGTCGTAGATTACCACCGGGAAGTTGGACCCTTCGACGAAAAGAAGGAGTAGCTTCGCGAATAAATGGTTGAAAGTCAATTATTGATTTCCTCGGGCCCATGCTAATAATACATGTGGATTCATCGAACAATGCGCCATATCCATGCTCGTCATTTTCCCAACTCGAAACGTGGGAAAGAAAGAAACACAAAAAGAAGAAAACAGACTAAATGCAAACAAGCCGATGTCCGAAATTGTGAATGGAAACGGTTCATACCAACAACCCGGAACGGAAACACGAGAAAGGAGGAAAGCAAAATGGTAAGAGATACTAAATGCAAAACTCATCACCGGCCAAGCGTGGCGATGAACGGAACCTCAACAAATGCTCTTACAGAAACGCCCTTATCCGTAGCCACGTGCAAATATATTCTTTGAAAAATGCGCCAGTTCCGAATGTGTGCTGAATGGAAAATAGAGGGATGGGGATTTTGTCGAATAGGCAATGATGTTCGCCCTAGAAACAGAAAAGGAAAAGAGAGAAGAAAAAATAAGGATGAGATGATGTGTCGAATGTGGGATGTGTGTGCGGGTATGGGCAGAATTTGCACATCCCGCCACCGCAGATTTGTTTTTCATAGCATGGCATGTTAAAAGTGCGAAAAAGCCCCCGTGCCCATGCAAGGAGGTTTAATCGGAATCAGCGTGCTGGCGCTTGAGAGCCGGCTCGTCTGCGCTGAGAGAAGGCTCGGATTCAGCGTATGACCGCTTCTTTTTCCGAGTCTCCCTGGAAGGTGTCTCGGTGATTGCGCCCAGGTCGGGATTGGGACCGGTAGATTTCCGTGTTGCCCGAGTAGAGACTCTGGGGGAGTTGGTGATGCGACGTGACCGAGATTGCCGACGAGAAGCTGGGGCAGACCGTGCCAGCGGGCGGGAAGCAGTTCCTGGCGCTGGCGCTGGCGATGGAACTGGAGCTGGAGTTTTTTTTTCATCGGGCTTGGGGGAAATGGCTTCCTGGGGTGTTTCCAAGTCGACCGGTTCATCCTGTTGGGAGGAGACAGGGGCAACGGCAACCTTTTCAGCTGATGTGTTGGCAGTGACGGGCTCATCATCTATCGTAACTGGCTCGCCATTAGAAAGGCCGAGCAGAGAAGACGCAGCATCGTAGGTGGCAAGGTTATATCTTCCAGAGTCATAGTTATGAAGGAGACTCTTGATACCAGCCCGGAGTTGGGGGTTTGGGTTGGAGATGTCAGCAAGGGAGACTCCGTTCTTGGTAAAATGTTCCATCGTCAAGTGCCTGGTCAGATCCAGCATGGTGCTTTCGAGTTGCTTCTGTTTCTGTTCATCCTCGCGTTTCTTGTTGAACTTGGCAGTTGAAATGAAGTCGAGGACAATCTCGCGAGAGCCGACGTCATCGTCCTGCGCGGTGAAATCCTCATCCCATGTTTGTTCGGGATCCCACCTATGAGAGAGGGTCGTTGCCTTCTTTGGGCGACGAGGACGACGCTCTTGCACCTGACCATTAACGTATTTTCTGACCACCAGATCATCGGAAGTAACATGGTTGGGACAAAGCCAGCCTTCGTAAGGGTTAGGGGGCTTGGCCATGGGCGGGTCAAGGCAGTCTAGGTGGAAGCGGGATTCACAATAGTCACAACGGATAATCGGACGCGTACCCTCGGAAGACAGGCCACACTTGTTACAGAGAATGACATGCCCGTTCTCCATCAACTTGGTTAGGTTGGGGTCGTCGTAAAGAGGCGTCCTGTTGCTGTGGTCCTTGTCGGTCTTGGGAGGCTTAGTCAGCCTCGGCATGGTGGGGACGGATTTGTAGAAGGAATACGTCCGTTTCTCCTCCGGTGGAAAGTGCGTGTTGCTGCGGATCTCTTCGCCGACGCCCTCGAAGTAATCCTTGATGCCCTGGGGCGGGGAGTAGGAAGATTTCCTTCGCTTATGCTTGCCCCAGGCGATGGTGGTGGTGAGGCTGTTGCGCACGACGCAAGTCTCACAGAACCAATCGCCCTTCGGCGGATTCTTCTTGTCCACCCGGGGTCGCAGGCAGCCAAAATGGAAGGCATTCTCGCAGGTATCGCAGCAAAGCAAGTCACCCTCATCATCGCAGATAGTGCAATAATCCGTATTCTCCGGCACGTTACTATATCATTCATGTCAGTCTCAGTCTAGGTGGATTGATTTCCTTCTGTTTTCCCCATCATTCCGGGCGAATGAAAGAAAAATGTAGCACATACATGGCATTCGGCATTTGTCGGCACTTGTAATCGCCAACCCAAGGATTCTCGTTGTCCGAGTAGCAAGAATCCGAGGTATCAGACTCGGCACCAGAGACGGTAGTATCCAGGGATAGTGAACGGGCCCCATGAGATAGTTGCTTTTCGTTCTCTTTGTCTTTGACTCTGTCTTTCTCTCTTTCTTTCTCTGCTTCCTTTCCTTTCGCCTTCGAACGCTCCTTGGCAATGCGCTGCCGCCGTGGCTGGCCTACACCGGAAGGAGTAGTAGCTTCAGGCGTAGCAGCTTCAGTGGTAGCAACCCTTGGAGTAGATAGCATGTTTTCGTCCTGCTCTTCACTACCAAAGGAGTAGGGGTGCTGAATATCGTCTGGCTGTCCGCGTTGGGGACGAACTGAGCTACTGTCGGCCAGAGTCAGGTCGGATTTGGCTCCTTGAGCTAGGCGGGCGCGCTTATCCCTGAGGCTCCCTTCAAGAGTGGAATCGGCTTCCCACTCTCGCCTGCGCTTGAAGGAATTCTCGTTCACTCGGCAAGGCTTTTTGGCCCGCTTTAGCGGCGCAGTATTTGTCTTGCCGCTAAGGAATGCCTCCTCGAGCTTTGGACCACTTGTGTCCCGGTAGATATCCGCTCGGCTGAAGGTGGTAGATTCTGGCTCAAGGGACTTGGCAGATGACAAACTGGAATCGGTGGGGGAACCAGGACCGGCCAGAAGGCGAGAATTCTCAGCGGCATAAGTTTGATACCACTTGCTCGCTTCATCCGTAGAATGACGTAGCATAGTTTGAAGGGCGAGTTCCAGATTGTGATCTCTTTCATCGTTACCGATGTTGTGAACCAGCGACAGTTTGAAGTCATCGCCTGAGATTTCGGACCAGTAGTGCACTAAGCTCAAAGCAACATCGTCTTCGCTGATGTTCACAGCACGAGTGACTGCAACTTCCAGAACGTGCTTGAGTTGATTCACATCGTATTTCTCAGACCTGGGGACTGGAAGAGAATTCAGAACAGCGAGGTAGTCCGGTTTGACGGCTTGCTGGTCCTTGGACACCATAGTGTCGGCCATAGTGGCAACGGCGGTAGCAGGAGGTGACTGCGTTTGCTGTAAGTGGCGATGTGAAGTTGGGAGCTGAGAGCCAGGAACGGTGAGGTGGGTGGTGGGAGCGGTCAATGTGAGGACGGGAGAGTTGATTTCCTCTAGGGGGGTGTCAACAGGCGAGTTGAGAGTTGAATGAATAGAAGAGTGAGCGGAAGGCTGAGTAGAAGGATTGATCGACTGGGGAATGGAAGGAAATGCCGACGAGGGGTCGACTGCTTCTGACACTGGAGTCGCGAGATTGGTTTCATTCATGTCCTCTGCCTCGGCGTCCGTGTCTTCCACCTCCATGACCACACCCTCCACAGCGGTCTTGACCCCGGCCGTAGATTCCACTCCATTCATAGTATCATCGTCGTCATCATCATCATCGTCGGCGCGCAATATTTCAGCCGCGATCGCTTCCTCCTCCGCGACGGGCGTGATCGGTGTATCCGTCGTGAGATCCTCATCATCGTCGGTCCGTGAATATAATTTGGACGCGCGTTTTATACCAGTCTTCGGGGGTTTTGACCGAGGCCTCAGACCGACGCTCTTATATTCCGCCAGGGACGGGTACTGCCCGATCGGCTTCATGGTTCTGAGGAGTTCGTTCGGGGCGCGATCAAAGTCGTCGTCGGCATTCGCCCAAGATGGGCGCGCGAGAGCACGGACAGGCTCTTCCCATGCAGAGAGCTTATGCGCTGGCAGGATCACGGTCGCATTGCCTAGCGAGGTTGATTCGACGCGTTTCTGACGCGGATTTCCCTTGTGGAGCTTGCGAGGGATTGCGGGATCAGTAAGATAGGAATTATTAGCCCGGCTAGCGGACCGAGTCAAGCTGCCCATCGCGGTAGGCGGAACACCGCCCTGCTAGGGTTAGCGCCAATGCCGGATGGCCCCCAATGCCCTAACTATCCTCCGTAACAGCGTTGACCATTTCCAGTTCCATGTCCATATCCATATTCATATCGTTTCATATCGTTTGATTTCTGGGTATTTTCGAAATTCTGTAAATTCCGAATCTGTATTCGAGTGATCTCCCCACGGAGCTCGTTCAAAGCTGTTCAAGTTGGAGGCCGTATAAAGTCCCCTCCAGTCTAGTGTATTGTCTGCATAAAATGAGGTACACCTGAAGGAAGAAGCTCCCAATCGATGAAGGATATAAAGTGAGGCTTGAATAGTATTCGATATTGTCTTGGATGTTATCAGATGAGCGTGAACCCGCAAGCTCAAAGCCAGGGAAGAAGTCGAATTTGCCAAGAAGCAGGCAGCCACGCGAGATGCAAGCAAACATTTGATGCTACGCGATCCTACAGGATGTCGGCTTGGATTGGGTAGGGTTAAACCATAGGAACCTAAAGTGAAAATGTCAGTATAATGTTTTTCAAGAATCTCAGCTGGTAGGAAGACAATAGTTGGAAGTAAATACCCAATACCGATGATTGTTGGTCTGTACATGGTTGATGGTTGATGGTGAACGGTCACTTGGCTCCGATATTCCAAGTTTACTACGTAAATTGCTAGTACGAGGTCATGGATTTCAGACGTACTAGTAGTGGCCAGGGAAAGAAAGAAAGAAAAAAACGTTCCTTCCAAGGTTTATAGCGAGACAATCCGCCTAACATCTCCGGCTCTACAATCTATAGGAAGAAAGGAGAATCTGCACTGGCAGCGTCTTTATTTCCGTAGGCTTATCTCTAAGACTCTTCCTGCAGATAATTACATGATGACCCAAAAATGCCATAGCACGCAGATCCTGAAATATTCCAACCGATAGTTACATCGTACTAGGAACTCGGTGGACGTATACTGAAATCCACTAGAAGGGAAAAAGGGGACATCGCCGCCAACCTCATACATGATCAGTCGTCGGCTAAATAGTATTTTCTTGATTGGAATTGCCGGGAGATTCGTATAACCCAGTGGGAATTTTCGTCATTGGATATCTTTTTTTTTTAGACAGTTTTGGGATCGAAGTTGTCCAACACCATATCAATGTATATTGCATACGGCATACAAGAGACGCTCAGGTCAATGCATTTACTCTTCACCACCGGTGGTCTTCTTCTTCTTGCTCTTGTTCTTCTTGTTACCGGTAGAACGGGCAAGGGGCTGCTCGAGGATCTTGAGGATCTCCTCATCCTCGATCTTCTTGTCGCTCTTGTACAGCTCCAGGTCGACGGCGTTGGGGGTGGCAAGCTTAGTGAGACCGTTCTTGGTGATGGCTGCGGAGAAACAATTAGCGAATGGGATTCGAATTGAGTGGGATTGTGATGTGATGGTTTCTTACCAACGGTGGTCAGCAGGCGAGACACGGGGGTGTTGTCAGCAGAGCCGGCGGGCTCGTACTGGCGGACGACACCGCTGCGAACACACTCAACAACACCGACCTTGGCGGACTTCTCGTCCTCGAGCTGGCGCAAGCTGAAGGGGAAGGTACCGAACTTCTTGACGATCTCGGAGAGGGTCTGGCGGGAGCTGGGGCGCTTCAGGCCGTAGGTGGTGGTGGTACGGCGGTGCAGGGTAGCACGGTGGTCCAGGTTCTTGACCTTACCGTTGCCCAGAGAGAGGCCAACCTCAACACCCCAAACCTCACCGACCTCGGGGATACCGTCGCCACGGACACCGTCGCCGGGGGACAGGATGATCTTCTTGGTGCCCTCGATCTCGTTGCGGTCGAACAACCAGGAGGTAGTGTTCTCAATGACGTTGCAGCCGTAGGCCTTGGCGACCTTCTCGAGAAGAGTGGACATCTGGGCCTGGGTGGGAGCACGCTGGGCAGCGGCCTTCTTCTTCTCCTCGTCGGTACCCTGAGCAAGCAGGCCGGGGGGAACCATGAGGCGGAGCAGAAGCTCATTGGCGTAGTGGGTGGCAACGACCAGGTCGGCCTCGGGGCCGGTGATGGGCTCCTTGGCGGCGTCCTTCTTGGAAACAACGACCATATCGCAGACGATGGTACCGAAGCCATCGATCTGAGCACCCAGTTGGATCTTGACGATCTCGCCGGCCTTCAGGACGGTCTCGGCCTCGGCGGCATCGGAGACCAGAGGGGTGTAGGGGGTCACATATGAGCTGGGAGAGATGGTGGTAGGGCTAGCGATACCTTTTCGATTTTTCCCATGATATTTAGAATTCAAGGTCATCGGAGCTGGCGGGGGAGGGGAAATGGGAACCTACCCTTGGCGATCTTCTTGCCCTTGTAGACCTTGGCGATTTCCTCGTCGAGGAGCTTGTCACCCTTCTGGCAGATCTCGACAATCTTCTCACCCTCAATGCAGAGAGCTAGAGAGATTCAAGGTTAGCCGGTAGCCTCGGAGGGTCATCATCATAGGGTAAAGAAGCGCAACATACGAGCGACGGCCTCGAGAACCTTGTGGGAAATCTGAGCAGCAGTCTTGTACTTGGTCAGAGTATCGGGGTTGTTGAGAGTGTAGTCTGGTTTAAAATGAGACAATTAGCATTCCGGGTGAATCAATGAAAAGCTCTTGACGTTTGGGGCATCGACGACAACCCACACAACGTCAGAGCTTTCGCGGGAAACCACAGTAGTTAGCAACACCTACCAATGACCTCGGGCGCTTTTTCTTCCGCCATTGTGTGAGTAGGTATCGCGAAGTGCGAGAGTAAATATGTTAAGGTGGGAAGGGGGGTGTTAACAAGTAGATACTGAAATCCACAAGAGCTTGAAAGGAAGTCAAGGTCAAGAGCGAGTCCTGTGCGGGCAAAACGCTCTCGTTGGTGGGGTTTGTCCCATTTTTGGTGGCCTGAAAACTCAGGATCGCCGTAGGGTTAGTGTGGGAGCTGATGGACAGACGTCATTACTGGCAAAGCGTCACTTCACTCAGTACATAATTAGCCCCGATCAGCGTCAAAGACCCCGCAGTGCCCGCACTTGACTTGCATTCTGGGGCAGTGCAGATTGTCCTTGTCTTTGCCAAATGATGTACGGAGTATGGAAGGTCGCGTGAGCTCCAGCTCCAGCTCCAGCCCAGCCCAGCCCCAGCTTCCCCTCAATCCGCCATGCTCTCGGACTTCCCCTCTCGTCTTTGCCTTTCAAACCGACAAAATGAGGTCAACCCCAGAATTGCCCTTCCGTATACTAACCCATAACATCCGATATGCCACCCCATCCCCTTTCAAGGGTGAGCGGCCGTGGAACGAGCGGAAGCAACTACTGTTGAACGAGCTCCACTACAACACTCGCTTCGGCAGTGGTACCTTCATCTGCCTCCAGGAGGTCCTTCACAATCAACTCGTGGATATTCTTACGGGCTTGAATTCGAAATCGAAGTCAAAGTCTTTGGAATGGGCCTTTATAGGAGTTGGCCGGGATGATGGGCAACAGGCCGGAGAATACGCACCCATCTTCTACCAACCATCCGTCTGGACTCTTCAGTCGCGGGAGACAGTTTGGCTGTCCGAGACTCCCAACAAGCCATCAAAAAGCTGGGATGCGGCCTCTACCCGCATTGTCACCATCGGCGTCTTTACTCATCAAGAAACCGGAAATACAGTCCTCGCAATGAACACGCACCTGGATGACCAGGGTTCTCGCTCCCGGCTTGAAGCAGCACGCATCATTCGCTCAAAGATCCGTGAGTATCGGACTGGAGACTATGGGGGATTGATCTCCGGTAGTTTCTTGTCTGGGGATCTAAATAGCGAGGAGGATCAAGAAGCGTATCAAGATTTGACGGGGTCAGGAGAGCTCCTCGATACCTTCAAACTGGTTGAACCTTCGCAACAGTATGGCAATACCAATACCTTCACTGGCTTTGGGTATGAATCAGAACCACCAAAGCGAATTGACTATGTGCTCCTAGCCTCTGGTGGAAATCAGGAATGGCGCGTGGATGGGTATTCTGTGCTGGCCAACCGGTTCGATGACGGGGTATTCAATTCGGATCATCGTGCTGTAGTTGCTGATGTGATGCTATTGAGATGATTTTAGAACCAACAAATTCAAGTTCTAACTTGGAGATGCAACTTAGAAACTAGTACCTGAGCAGTTCTTACAATCTACTAGTTACTAGTATACTGGTACTTGATCCACCCAAAAGGGTAATTTGACACCTGAAATACAAGGCATACACACCCGTCTTCCCATGTGTCACATGATACCAGCATACCGATTCGACCAGTCCTGTTGCCGGCGCAGTGGCCAGCAGGAACGGTGAAGAAAATCCAGAGCTACAATTAGTCTTCCCTTGTAGATCCAGTTCATCTATCTCGTAGCCACTGGTAGTTGTGTGTGCGTGGAGAGCGCGTTGATGCTCTGTACAGTCTTGTTTCTGACCGGGAGCGGACATCTCGTAATCCAATCTCTCCTTTGAACTTCTCCCACGCATCCACCGGCGGCGCGCCTTCACCACCCGCCAACACAGCTCCAGCTCCAGACAGCTAGGACGAAGCGTTCACTCGATCTCTTCCCTTTTGAAGAGAAACCCGTGAATCACTTGATACTCTCGCGCGAGACCTATAGCATCCAGCCCTGGGTCCCTTAGAGCGCAATTGGCCTCCACCCCCCTTCGGCTCCGGTATGTTACTTTGCCCCCAGACTTTCATCCTAATCGCCTCGTCCAAGAAGCTTCCCTCACAATGCCCGTGTATTTGTTTGACCTGAACCCTCTCATGTTGTGGCATGTCCGCGACATTGTCTGGGTTGCGACACGGTCGTGGATCGACTCCGCACCCTGACACCTTTGATCGCGCGATCGCGATCGCGATATCAATACCACCCAGTACCAATCGCTTTCGATATGGGCTATTGGCTAACTGAAACAAACTTCAATACAGGCTCGCTCAACGATGCTATCATAAGTGTCCCGTTGCTACCTTAATCGCGTCGAGTGCGACTCACATCAATCATCCGTCCAACCGACCCCGGATTACTTCTTCCACAACTTTTTATCGATCATGCCCTCCCCCGATCTCCAGAATGGCTCTCCGCCACAGGAGAAGTCCCCCTCCGACTCTCTGGCTGGCGCTCAGAATGGCTCTGGCGCGTCCGATACGGGGGCCGGAGGCTTGGACTCCTTCGAGACCGTGGCCGGCCAGCCGGCCAATGGTCAAACGCCAGACATCATTGGCGAGGGAAAGCAGAGCGCGAAATCCAAGGTCGGTGCACCTGCAGACGCCAATAATGATATGAATGGCACCCCACACTCCAATGGAACAAATGGTTCCGTGCAAAGTAGGAAACGGTCGCGCGATGGCTCTGTGATTCAATCAACCGACACTTCAGGGACGTTGGCCGTCCGAACACGCGAGACGCCCGTAGAAAAGATCTTGTTGGAGCAATATGTCAATCGTGAGTTTGAGTATTCGGCCGCTACTGCGTGGCAAAACCCGAGCCAAGAATTGCAACAGCAGAAGCGAGAAGAGCGGGATTTCTATCTGCAAATACGCCGTGAGAATCAGGGAAATCCGGCCGCGTTATATGGGCTAGGCTACGAAGGATTTGGCAACCAACGCACCGATTTGCGGAATCAACATCCACAACTACTCTATCCATCTAGCCGACGGCGCCCAGGAAACCGAAAGACCCGAGAACTGCGGGTCTCGCGGCGGGATATGAAGATTCAAAATGAACAGACAGAGGATCTTGTTCCCATCCGACTCGATATCGACTGGGAGAAAATTAAGATTCGAGATACTTTCACGTGGAACCTTCACGACCGCGTCGTTTCGCCCGACCTTTTTGCTGAAAAGTTGGTGGAGGATCTGGGACTTACACTGGAGAGCTCTACTCCTCTTATGCGTATGATTTCGCAGACCATTCAGGAGCAGCTGATGGATTACTATCCACAAATGTTCATGCACGATGAACCGCTCGACCCCAGTCTCCCGTATTCAGCGTACCGGAACGATGAGATGCGGATATTAATTAAGCTGAACATCACTATCGGGCAACATACTCTCATCGACCAGTTCGAATGGGATATAAATGATCCCCAAAACTCACCGGAAGAATTTGCCATGCGCATGACGGATGACCTTTCTCTGTCAGGAGAATTCACAACCGCCATCGCCCACTCTATTCGCGAGCAATCTCAACTGTTCACCAAGTCCCTCTACATTGTCGCCCACCCGTTCGATGGTCGCCCCATCGAAGATCCCGATCTCAGCACCTCTTTCCTCCCAACTCCTGTTTCTTCCGCCTTCCGACCCTTCCAAGCTGCCAAGGAGCACACCCCCTATCTCTACGAATTGAACGAGACCGATCTCGAACGTACCGAGATCTCTATATCCCGAGAACAACGCCGACAAAAGCGATCCATCAACCGTCGTGGCGGCCCGGCTCTTCCTGATCTGAAGGATCGCCAACGAACGATTCGTACGCTGATCGTCTCGTCGGTCATCCCCAACTCGGCACAGACCTTCGAAGAAAGCAACGTTATCAAACGCTCTGTTTCTAGCCGTCGTCGTGGAATAGCCAGTCAGCGCGGAGAGGATGAATCAGATGACTTCGATAGTGACGACTCATCTGTCGGGTCTCCAGCAATCGGTCCCAACCTCGCCCAAGGAACCGCTCGCACACGAGGTATGAGAGGTGCCGCAACAGCAGCGCACGCGGCCCTTCGTGCCAGCTTAGGGCAATCTGCAACACCAGAACCTGTTTTGCAGGAGCCGACTCGAGTGTCTTCTCGACGACAGCAGTACCGCGAAGAGAGTGTGGAAGAGGCCGAGAAGTTGATTGTGCGACTGAAGATCCCCCGCAACAAGCTTATCGACCTGCGAAACGGCAAGAGCATTGTCAACACCCCCCAAATGCCCCCCGGAACGATGGCACCTCCATCCGACAAGCAACGACTCCACAATCAGAACGCACCACCACAACAACAACGTCAACCGCAAAGTGGAGCTGTCGATGCCCCGAATCCGCCCCAGCCTGGGGTCCCCGCTGTGAGTAGATATTAGATTTCTAAAATATTGGTTCCAGGCTGACCCCGGACATGTTCAGCCCCCACCACCCGGTTGGCTACAAGAAGGCCTACAAAAGCTCAAACAAGCTCACCCCAATGACTCGTTTGAAGGAGTTATGCGCTACTCCGCGGTGGACATGGAAACTCTCGCCCCCGTCGCCAACCCGAATAACCTCCCAGCCGGCCAAAAAGTCAAATATCAGTATCTTCCCCGAATTCGCTGCTTAGATTGCCCTGGAAAGTTGTATACCCCCGGACCCATGACGACCGTCGACAACTTCGAAGTCCACCTTCGCAATCGACAACACAAAGAGCGCGTGGAGGAGCGTGTACGATCTGGCGGCGGTGTGCCTATCAGAACTGACAGTGCTCACAGCGCTAGCGCAAGCCCGGCTCCCGGCGGCGTAACCTCGGCCAGTGCAAGCCCTGCCCTAGGTGCAGTTCCATCTCCAGGTCCTGGATCTCAGCCTTAGTCATAAAATTCATTGATGAAGTCATGACAACGGCGTCCAGAGCGTGTGTTCGATTTTCCCCGACTCACACACATCTTCTTTTTATCCCATGTACTTTCCTCCATGTTACATCTTTTGAACCCAAACTCTCCTAGTCTCAAGCACACATGTAAGCCTTTTTGATGTTTGTTGGAATTGTATAGGACTTGAAACTGCGGCGGTAGAGCGAATTGAATTGTGTTTCTTGTATCAGGACTGGCGTTCGATGCCCTTGCATCCAAATGCTTTTTTTGATTGTTTCTTCTAATTCTGTTTGAAATCGGCTTCGGTGTAATATGTCAATTAATATTTTCAGTTAGACCAGTAAATACCAGGCTCTCAATTGGGTTGTCTTGTTGTCCTCTCCAAAAAGATTACAATGCCAAATCAATTTTTTCAATTGCTGGATTACAAAAGTTCATTCGCAGACAAAAGTGAGTGTGTACAATATAATTGATGGGCCGCTTCAAAACATCTGTCAGTGTTCCCTGAAGAAGTCTGTCCATTCAAAAACCCGTTGCCTAACAAACTAAATCATGCGTTCAGATTGAGAGGCGAGGTGCAAGAAAACGAGTTCAACTGTGGATTTTTGAATGCCTCGATCATTCCTGCGATTCGGATTAGCCATGAAACAGCAAATGGTGAGCTCCACAACCAACTTACCAACGACTGCAGCCCACATCCCAAGTCCACACATGGATAAGGAAGCCAAAAAGTAAATAATATGCCAAATGTTGATCGCAATTTGGAACCAGCCACCAGACACGAACCCACGAGCCCAGCGCTGGGTAACCGAGCCATTTTTAATAACCTGCCCGGTAACTGGGTTGAACCCTTCTCCTTCCCCTGCTCGAATCGAGTTCTTCTGTATGTCAAAGCCCAGGGCAAAGAGCGGGGGCAACGTATAGCTTAGATTGAGAAGCATCGAAGCGGCCATCACACTGACAAAACCGAAGTAGTCGGGGATGGCGGCACCAATAATGAAAGCGATAATCCACCACAAGGGAACCAAGAGCGCATATATGATTTTGCCTCGTCGGGTATCCATCGGCGGGACCTTGAAAATATCGACAAGGATGTTATTGTAAACCACCTTGATGCCGATATTCCCGTAAAGACCGCCGGCGATCAAAGCGGCGATCAAAGTGACCATATTGCCCAGGGTTTGCCAGGCGTACATGCTAACGCCCTGGTAGCTCGGATTGAAACTGTATTGTCCTTGCAGGTGATAAACCACGCATCCATATGTGAGGTAGACACTGTAAATGAAAAACTGGGCACTCCACATCGCCTTGATGAAATCTTGAGGGCGTCGCATTTCAGCCATGAATTCGACAAAGAGTTGAGCACCGGCGTAGGCCAACACTCCAGAAAGCATGCCGTTCACGGATCCAACCAGACCATTTCCTGGGGGGATATTGTTGAAATGGATAATTGGCGGGTAGACGCCATCCACGGGCGTAATGGTTGTTGGATCAGTAGCACTGCCAGCAGAGCCCAGAGTAGAGATCTGGAAATTTGGCGGCGTGTTCGCCATCACACCCATTGTCATGAAAATAACGAAGATATTCAACCAAACGGCCAAATTTGCTATCCATCCATAGGCCTTCAATGTTCGGATCTGAGTAATGAAGAAACCGGCAATGGCGAACAGAACTGGGCATACGGCGTAACATAGTTTGAACTTCGAGACTTGTGAGATATTCTCGCCATATTGGATCGTCACTTGTCCAGTTATAAGCAGCAATCCAATACCCTGCATCACATTCGTAACATGACGACCTCCATGACCCAGTGTCCGGAATCCGAGATCGCCGTAGTTTTTCACCGGGAATTCGAAGCTGTCAACACCCATGTAGACACGCCAGATGAGGTATCCGGAATACCCTACCATCAGTCCGAATACAGTGTAGAAAGCGACACCTGGCGATTGATTAGTACTTGCTAACCAAACATGAGTTTTGGATTATGGTTTCCTACCAGGTCCCCAGCCCAAAGTTCCCATCGCAAAACCAGATCCATATGGTCCAAGAATATCGGTTGTGATCAAGTAGAAACCTAGTCGAATAAATTAGCCACAGATCCTTTCTCGTAGCAACACACATAGAATTAAGAACTCACAAGCACCCCACGAGGCAGATCTAAATGCCCGACTAGCATTCGACCATTCTTCATCAGAGATCTCAAGCCTCTTCGCGCGATCAGTGAAATCCTCTTCAGTCAAATGTGTCGTAACATTCTGGTTCAGCGCATCGCTGTCACTCGACTTTCTAAAAAACTGTCGCACATTCAAAACGGGGGGCTCCAGCAGCTCCTGTTCAGCCCTGGTCTTTTCCGCATAGTAGGTGTATTCCTCGAAGCTGACGCTAGCATCGTAAGGCTCACGAGCTTGGGGCTTTATCAAGCTGCTAGAAGGGGGGATTTCGTTTGAATAGGGTGGAGGGCGAATATTCTCGTCGATTTCTTGTTTCTCCATGCTGGGATTTCATTCAAAGCGTATCTAATTAGTTTTTCAGAGAAGGGGAATCATCACCAGAAAGTGTCCCCGGATAAAATGGGGGGACGGTGGCACAAATACTAGGGAATGCTAAGCATCACTTGGCTGAAGTTAAGGCCCGTGCACTTGACATGACTGGGGTACAAGCACAAGCACAAGCAATTGGGGGCGTTCTCCACTAATGCTTGGGTTGGATAGGATCGACACGACCATGGTATCGTTCGGGGTGTTCTTGAATCGGGCAACGGGAGGCGACCTTCTCAGGCCAGTGATAAGCTACAGTATTAGGCTGGTGCTAGTATTGTGGAATTAAACTGGCAGGCTTCTTCGTTTCGTGAGCTCCGCGTTCTCTTCCAGGGCAATTCCTCCAATCGCGTGGTTGCGATACGATACTTGCTGTCGGCTTGGCCCGGATATCTCGGGCCATCGACGGGAGACTGGTGAAAGACGGCTGGAAGGTGGAGTAAAAGGCCTGAGCGAAATTCGACTATGTACCCCTATGCTACTCCGTACTCCGTACTCGTACCATGATTATGAGACCAAGGTTACATGCCTTCGGAGGCCACCAGCGCACCGGTTCTTCTCGTGTCGGGCTTCGGCTCGGAACTCGATTGCCAAAATCGGTTGGCTACGTGCCATTCATGGCTGTTCTATCCCCATGGTTCGAGAAACATCATTACTAACAAGCTTCTGGAATCCGGGGTTAAAACTTGAAATATAGTGAGTGAAGGCAAAATTGGACTATTCACATACCCTTGGTACCTCTCTTTCTACTTATGCTCCTTCTCTCTTTGTACTAGTTTTCCCCGTCTTTCCCTTTGGCTTTCAGATATGAACTTCAACCGATGACGTTGCTCTCTAAATTAATTCGCTGTATCTTACCTACCTCAAGATGTCAGGTGACTTCCACCTAGTAGTTTCTTGTTTTTAAACTCTCATAGTCATCTCGACGCTTGGAAACTACATTTACTAGAATACTACTACTAGTAGTACGTGATGGAGATTTGAATTCATAGCCAAGAAATACCTGTGCTCATATATGTTAGTAGTCAGGACCTCCAAGCCTTCAAGTTCTATTTTTGCGAGATAAATTCCCCAATTAAGGTAGCTCGAATTTGCTATACATGACTAGTTCATTCTGCTCTTGAATAGTTTTTACTGGAAACTCACAAACCCGGGGGTTATAACACATGGCATGGTTACTGGCTCAGGCCTTCATGCAGGTAGTATTTAGGTGCTTCTGAGTCCTTTGTTCTTTGTTCCTTTCCCTCCTCTCCATACTTAGTATTTAGTTGAATGCTACACTTTTGAGGCGTTGATCATCTTGAATTGTACTGACCTGTTACAGGGGCGAAAATTTGGTGTCTAAGACTGCGAGCTTTTCTGAAACTCATGAGAACGCCAACACAAAACAGAAGCTAGGGTCAGCACATCGACCACTTATGCCAGAAAGGATTCATCAAAACTTTTGAATAAAGGAGTCATTGTTTGACTTACACTAGAGATTTCCCAATGTTGAAAGAAGCCATAATTCTGCTTGATATAATTATCTAAACAATTACTACTAGTAGTATCACTGCTCTGCTTCAAGAGATTTTATCTTTCGCAAACCTGAACTTAAAATGCACCGAGGTTACCATGGCCAAAAGTTCAAGTTTATATAGTAGCATATTTTCAAGTTCTTTCACTGTTGGGATATGTTGTAGTAGTTTGCTCTATACTTAATAATTTCGTGCTAACACTGACTGTTAGTATCTTGAAAAACATGGATTTTTCAAGTTGCTTTAGTAATGTTGAGGTGGAGGTGCAGCGAAATTCGCGTGCCAGCCAGCATTCACCTGGGCACCTTTCTGTCTTTCCTCTTTCCTGTTTATGTAGTAGGTACTACTAACATTCTCTCTCTCCCTCTCTCTCTCTCCACATATCCACCACCACTCTTATTCAAGTGTTCGCGCTATTGGCCCTTGGAAGGTACCATCCAAATGCTGCCCAAATTTCTACAAAGCAGTGACATTCGCTTCAAGAACGACACAAACAGCCTAGCGACCTGGCTGCTTGACACTGCTGGCGAATTTGGCTACCAACCTGATGGACTTACCACGGTTGTCCTTTCGTTGAATGGCCCCGACAACAGTGGTAAAGGAAAGGAGAACAACTCCACTGCATCTCATGGCCTCATTGAGTACACCACAACCGTAAAGGACCTTCAAGTACTCGCTGGAATTGTCGCAAAATCGACCCTTGATGTGCCGAAGCAGGTCATTTACATTCTTAAACGAGTTATCGAATTGAGAAAACAGGTCACAGTATGGTTCTTGGAGCAGGGCATGTCAGAGCAAAATAATCGCCACGTCAACTTCATTTCTGCACTGGAAGCAATCTGCGAGACCTTGGAACGGAAAACAGCAAATCCTTCCAGCCAAAATTCTCAGCAATCACATTCGCCCCTGGGGACTGAAGCTGAAGCTAGAGAGGCCGATGTTGATCTTTTCCTGAACATATTTTCAGTCTTCACTGTCGAGGAACCGCAAGAATCCCAGGAGCAGGGACAGTCTATGTCCCCCGTATCACAGAAGCTCGTCAAGGTGGAGCTTGGCGAACACGATAGATGTGAGGCAACTGAGCCAGATTCTGATCAGGTCTTCAAAGCGTTCAGCCTATTTCATGATCTTCGAAACATGCGAGAGTTTATATCAAACATCTGGTTGGGATATCGTGAGGAAATCGATCATATGAATGCTGCGATTGTAACCGACAGTGCTCTACAGCCTGCACAAGATCTGGCGAAGGAGCTGGAATACAAACAAGACGCCTTGGGGACGACGAATAAGAGCTTACAACTGATTATCTTTTCCCAGCATGCAATTCTTTGTGGATTGCATATATCCTACTCCAATGTCCAGATGCAAGTTCTTGGAGAGTCACTTGTGACACATTGGTACGATGTTCAAAACGTAGCTTTTCTTTACAACCTTGTTAAACAAGAGCCAATCCACGAAGGTTTGAATTGGCCTGATATGGAGACATTTATCAAGATACATGGCGAATCCCATATTTTTATTGGCTCACGACCAAAGAATACGATTGATTCTCTGAATAGATTGGAACTTGTCACGGGGCTATCATCTGTTTTGAAATTCGCCTGCAACCCCCGCAACGTACGATACTTTCATCGAACGAAAGTGAAACCTCGCAGAGTCATTAAGTCAACAACTACTATTGCAAAATTTTCCACGGCCCGTACACCCCCGGGTTGGGGGAGTATGACGGAATCAGAAGAATTGACAAGGTCCTGGATGGGCTTTCCAAGGAGGCCAGCCCTAACAGTGGTAGTAAGACAAAGTCCAATTCCCATCAAGTTCTCCAACATGGGTCAAAGAAAACGCGCAAAATTGGCACCATACAGCTTCCGGACCTTTGAAAATGTAAGTTGTTTGAAGAGCCTTTGATCCTTTTTAACTACTTCGGTATGCACAACCGCTGCCTACAATTGCTCAGACTAATAAAAGCGAAGGAACATGACCAATTTGTCCAACACCTTGCGGCAGATTATTTACCGGATGAGTCGTTCATCCCGAGCCTAGTGGTGCTCATTCATCAAGTCGCATATGACACGGCGCAAGATGCCAACGCCATGAGTCCCTTACTCCGGGGTTCTAAAAGTTTTGCCAGCTGCCGAATGGTTCTGAGCTGTGGCGATGTCATGCAGGAGTATCTGCAAAATAATGGAAATGAGGCTTGCAAAGAGCTCAGGGTTTTCTGCAAAAATAAAAACCCAATTGCAGAAACTAGACTGGTCTCTCAAGCCTATTGGAAACCTTCCCAAATAGGGTTGAAGGTGATCCGTCCCACGAGCTTTGGAATAAAAGATATTAATTATTCGAATAATTATAAATATCTCGCATAACACGTAGTACTAGGTCACATTATTGGGTTTCGACTTCAAACATTCAAAAATCTAATCCACTGGGTATCGTGTGCCTCCTTGTCGTCGAATCTCGTCCATGATCTCCATCACTCGAATGGTCTCAGCTTGGGGGATTATAGAGCTCTCCAATTTTCCATTCAGTACATCCAAAGCGATGTTATCAGCCTGGTACTGAAAGCCTCGCCCCGGAGCTTTGAAGTCATGCAGCTTTCCTTGGGCCCGAGTGATCTTACTATCCGCCTCTTTCCCACCAGGCTCTCCTTCAAATGTCGGATAGACGGTGAAACCTTCTGGCAGTGAGGGGCAGCCACCATGGACCTCAATAGACCCAGCAGTACCATAAATGCGAGCGAGCAGGTCAGGGTTTCCGCTCGCCTTGGTTGTGGAAGTGAAAATTCCTTGTCTTCCAGGGTATTGCAGAATGGCACTGGTGGCTGTCTCGATGTCTTCCCAGTGATCCTGCGAGGCGAGAATCTTCGGCTTCTCCCGATTCACTGCAAGCCCGGGGTCGTCAAGACCTAGCATCACCCATGTTAATGAGTAGATACCCATATCGAGTAAAGAGCCCGCTCCCAGCGCGTTCTGGCGATAATACTTGTCCAACGGCAAATTCGGAATGTCCAGTTCGGATCCAAAGTCGGATGTTGCTCGGAACACCTCGCCAATTGCCTTCTCTTGATGAAGTAGACGCTGGAGCTCGAGGACTAGCGGTCGATGGCGGAGCCACATTGCTTCGGCGATAAAGACTCCCTTCTGCTTGGCTGCTTCGAAAACTTCCTTTGCCTCACGGGCATTGAGAGTGAAAGGCTTCTCGCAGAGTACATTTTTTCCTGCTGCGATGGCATCCAGGCAATTCTTCTTGTGGAAAGCGTGTGGTGTCCCGATGTAGACGATGTCGACATTCGGATCCTGGTAGACTTCCTCGTAGCTACCATAGATACTGGGGTTCTCTTCTGGGCAGTACTTTTGAGCGAAAGACTTCCCCCTGTTCACGTCTGACGTTCCGATGGCTTGCACTATATGGCGAACTTTCGCATCTGGGCGAGAGAGGACCAGATCGTACACATACCAGGAAGCGATTTTCCCCGTGGCTTTTACGAGTCAGTTGGCTGGTTCACTACATTTTTTTGGTGCAGGGACACATACTCAAGATACCCCAACGGATCGACGGAAGTTGTGACATAGTGTTCAAGAGACGGTAGTGGGACCAAACAACTGGTCAGTGCGAGATGAGAAACTTTGCGGAAGGCCTGCCCGCGAGCACATTTATTGGACTCTTCGGAAATACATATGCGCTGTATGACTTGACTCAGCAGCGAGTAAGATGCTGGATATCAATCGCCGTCGGTTACCAAGTCTGGTATCTTTCCCCGCACCAGACTTTATCCACATCGGATTTGATATACCGATCTCAGGCGCTGTTTCACCCCGCAATTGCATCGTAAGACCGGAAATAAGCAGTAAATAGTTTGTGGCTTCATCTAGCCATTTATTTATGCACTCGGCATTTGACCAAGATTGCCACAATATTCATCGGAAAAATTGTTCAGCTCATCTTGTATGATTGCCGTGTCACGTAAAGCTGGTTGCTGCCCATTTTCGAACTAAATTTTACAAACTAATAGGTGGAACTTGAAGCATAAGGGTTTCATCAAGTTCAATTGGTTAGCCAGATGGGGCCTCCTGTGAAGGCGAGCTAGTTACATAAAAGATGATATTTGACGTGGAATAAATAGGCAAAACAGGCACCCTGGAACGAGATGCTGAACAGGCTGATGGGGACATCAAAAGCAAGTGGGTATACATCTCGAAATGTCATCAACAGCAGATAGGCGAAGTAAGGGATAATGAATGAGAAAGATGAAGAAACACATAGACACTCTCGTTGCCACATGGGCGAAAATAAAACGATGCCATGGAACAACAGCAATAGTCGAAACAATAAAGCCAGGGGTATTCCTCTCGAAGTAGTCGTGCTCAAGCGTAAGATTCTCTCAGCCCCGTCGAGATGAACGGCGTGTCGGGAGAGTGGTTGTTACCGGCTTCTTGGCCTGGCTGGCTTTCGCCTCGGACGCTTTGGCACCTCGCTTGGCGCGGGCTGGTGGTGAATTTTCCTTCTCGCTCGTTTGTGCAGGTTCCTCGGTAGCGGAGGAGTCGTCAACTTCCTCCTGGTCTTCTTCCATCTCCTCGCCTTCGCTCTCTTCCTCAGTATCTTTTTCAGCCTCCTTGGCTCCTTCCCAGTTTTCCATCTCCATTTCATCTTCGTCAGTGTCCTTGTCTGCATAGCTGACACCCGTAGTGCCTCGGCTGCTTCGGCGCCGGGCAGATTTGCTAAGCTCTGCAGCGCCACCTCCATCAGACGACCATCCATCATCAACCTTACTCTTGCGGCGAGGGCTCTTGCTTGGTAAGCCCACATTGGATCCAGACTTGCGTGGCCGACCCGGCTTTCCCTTGCGTGCCTTCTTCGCAGAGTTACCATTGGCGTCAAGAGACTCAGGCTTCCGCTTCTTCGCAGAGCCGGCTTGGTCCCTGTGAGAGGAGTTTTTCGGTTTCATGGCACTTCGTACAACACGGTCCAGCATGTCGTCTAGCTCATCAGGTAGGAAGTTCTTGTCGGCGACATCTTGAGCCTCTCGGTGACTGTTCATGGAAGAGAAAAGAGAACTAGGGACGCCCATTTTGCCGGGGTATGTTTGTAAGAGGTTGGTCGCCCCGCCACTAGCGCCGCCGAACTTATGTTGTTGTGAGTAAATGTCGGCGAATCGTCGAATGGTTGCCTGGGCGAGATCTGACAAGGTGTGTAAGCGGGTTGAGATCTCGTCGGTTTTGGTGATACCGTCACGGAATTGCTTGACACGCTGCGCAACGTGGAAGATCAATGAAAGGTTATGCTCATTGGCGACAGCGAGGAGGTAAAAAACAATGTATCGTGCAAAGTCGCTCAGGTCACCGAGCCTAGTCGACTCATCGAGGTCATCAGACGGATAGTCTGGATGATAGGCAAGGAGGGACAAGAGACGGGAGAACATTAATTCCATGACCATGGTCTGCTCGGTCCGTTTTCCGCTTGCCTGGGCCTGTTGGGAGAAGTGTGCGGCGCGTGATCGTAACCATGTGAGTGTGCTTTCCTTCAAGAGAGTGTTGGGTTCAAATGCCAGCAAACATGGGATGATATACCAGCGATGAGACAAATAGGATCTTTGAACCAGCTTTTTCTTCAAGTGATCAATGAAGCCTTTCCGGACTTGAAGAAGTGGGTCTTGAGCTATCAAAGCAATCGAATTGAAGTCCACCGGGGCCAATAGTTGATCGCAAAGACTGTTGGAGGCACATAGCTTGATGATTGACCTGGCAGCAAGAAGGCGCAATCGCGATTTCTGAGATGAAGGGGTATCTTTCTTCTTGGATAATTCGCCCTCGCCCGCGATAAGCTTATTCAAAGTTTCATACACTGGCTTGGCATGTTCCCGGAAGTCCGCATCGTTATCAGAACCATCCTTGGCTCGCAGGCGATTGACAATGATTTTCAGTGCCCATTCTTTGCTTTGAGTCTCTTCATCAACTGCCTCGGACCATGTGTATCCAGCGTTTGTTTCGGGAGAACGGTTCGTGAGGAGAACCTGGTTCACAGCGATTGAGATAATGGCATCGCTTTCCTCATCTGCTTCGCGGGGAACAAGGAGGTTTAGCTGCGACAATGCGCCAAGGCGGGTAAGGGAGTGATCCGATCCATAAGCCCACTTCTTGACACACTTTTGAACAAGTTCTTTGGCGTACATCTCTTTCTTGTCAGCAGTGGCCATGAGGATTGAAACGGCATGCTTAGCGGAACGCGGTGAGGTGCTGTAGAGAGCGTAATTTGTGAGGGCCTGGAAGAACTTGCGCTCCTTGGGCAGTTTGGCCGGGAGCTTTTTCGCGAAACCAGCACAGGCCTTGAGAATCTCTTCGGCGCTAGTATCGCCAGCAGAATTGGCCTTCGGGGCTTGTGCCTCGAGGTCTTTACACATCTCCTGAACTTGAGCTTCCAGAACCTCGGGGTTCTGAGAAGAGATCTGCTTCAACATTTCCTGGGCAGCACTGGCCAGTCCATTTTCATCGGTACGGGAAAAACTCATGATCGCTGGGATGTGACTGCGGTTAAAGATCAAAGATCCAGATCGGTAGAGAAGAGGGGTGAGAGTCTCCAGCAAAGGAGAATTGTTTGCACTTTGGGCTCTTCTCTGAAGTTCTTTCATCGCCTTGATCACCGTACGATAATCGCTGGTAGCGTCCATGGAATACCGAACGAGATGGTAGCTGCGCCGGTCATGGGCCTTGGCAAACTTCCACAGGTCCGCCGAGGCGCGCGAGGAATCAGGGAAGGTTTTCGATAATGAGTCGATGACCCTCGACAACTGCGCTTTGGCTGAATCTGCATCCTTGTCGGTTACCCCGCCGTTATATTTCTCGCATGCCTCGAGGTAAAGTGTCATGGCCGATCTCATGGCCAGTTGACGAGGAAGCATGACGAAGAACACGCGCCTGGCCTTCTCATCAAGGCCACGAAGCAAGGTCAGAATCCGGCGAACGCGGATTTTGTTAACATCGGTTTCCTGATCAGCACCCCCACCTTGGCTCTCTTCTTCCTTTCCTTTTTGAGACAGGTTGGAGCCTCCACGCGAGAGCTTCGACTTGAGGGGGGGATAGTTAAGCGGAAGCAGGGTCTCGAAAAGCACTCGGTCGATAAGGATGTGAATCTCCGGGTCGTTAGTGTAGAAAGAATCAAATATTTTGGATGGAACGTCTTTCAAAAGGGACACAACGGGTTCGGCGTTTTGTTCAATATCTCCAGCAGCCACTGCCCATATCCGGGCAAGGATCTTCATAGCATGCTCACGGACTTGCGGCTTACGGTCCTTCACTCGGTCTGCGAGAACAGCAAATACTGAGTCCGGAGTAGAGCAACCGCCCTTGATACCGAGTTTATGAACAACGTGGTTGAATCCAAATTGTCCAATTGTATCAACCGCAGCGACACGAACCTTCTCATCAGCATCCTGCAGCAATGTGACAAGGCAGTTGACGAGGCCCTGCTCTTCGCTTTGACTCAAGCCGGAACCGCCTGCTGATGTCAAGAGGATGCGCCCGATAACCGTGACCCAAGCAGCACGCACTGAAGGCGTCTTATCTTGCCGGCGACTCAGGAATGCCTCATAGGCCGAGTTGTGTACTTGGGAAAAGGGCTTCGGAGAAATTGGCGTCAAAAGAATGTTCGGTTGTGTGACCGTCTGCGCATATCCCTCCAGGGTTACTGGCGGATACGCCGCTGGGTCCATTGGAGGAGGCGGAGGGGGACCGGCAACTCCAATTCCTGCCGCAAGATCTCCAATGGTCTGCGTTGCTAGCAAGCGGAGCGCCACCGACTCGGCAGACAGCTCAGCTTCGACCTGCGGGATCACATTCTGCAAGACCTCAGGACAAGCCCGCCAAAGCTCCCTGATTAGACGATGAGCTTTGCTCAACTCTTTGATATCTTCGCCCTCCTCATCCGAGTCATCGAGATTCGGCTTGTGGGAGCCACCCTTCGAACCGTGCGCTTGTCCAGGTGCGGATGCGTCAATGATGACATTGTTGAAATATTGACTGATGTGACTAGTCATGCGCTCGGGGCAAGCCTGGCAGATCGCCTTGGCCATGTTGTAGGCAGGCGGGTAGTCTTTTAACAGGAGTGTATCTTGTTTAGCATCAATTGGCGCGTCGGCGCGTTTGCCCTTCTTGGGATTATCCAGCACTCGGGGGTCAACCCGCAGGAACTGTGCGACAATGGTGTCGACTACTTCAGCAGCCAAAACGGGTGTTTCATCAATAACCGTCACCAGCAACCGCGTCATGTCGAATTCCACGCCCTTCGCAACTTCCTCCCCAGTGGATGTTTTTGAGGATCCCGAGACGATGTCGAAACAGCTAGAGAACAAAGGAACGATGAGCGAGTCGGGGTGATCAAGGTCTGTCATAAGGACGACACTCTTGACCTCAGCGAGTGAGCCTAAGACGTAAGTTTGCTGTGCATTGTAGGCGTTGGATGGATCGGCCAGTGCGGGGATGACTGAGGTGACGATGCATGTGAAGATATCCTGTTTTGGGGTTAGGTTGTCAGTACGATACTCTCAATTGAGAGCGACGTGATATCGTGTCGCGATCAAAGAAGATCGCACCTTGAGCTGGTTTCTGGTAAAGGGCGCGTCCGGCGCGCACAGTCGCAAGACATCAACGATGCAGCAAGTAGCCCAAGCGCGGACTCCCTTGTCCTTGTGAGCGAGTAAGTTGGCGCTAGAAAGCTCCTGAGAGACCTTGCGTAAAGATTCCTTATCAATTTCCTCTTGTTCGAGCTTGCGAAGCTCTTGAGCCAGGGTCTGGAGACGGTCGAGTAGATCGGCAATGGGGATGGCGGCACGCCCCACGCGCCATGAGAGCGGCTGGTTGAAGGCCAGACCTTGAAGGCCTGAGTCCTCCTCCGGCTGCTCAACGGGAGCTTTGCGAGTGCGCGAAGGCATGATGAAGAGGGGCTCGCATAAGAGATGGAGTGGTGGGAGAATGGGTGCAGAAAGGGTTTCGAGGAACACATCGTGCGCGGAAATGGGTAGACCGCCCGCCGAGACGCGTCGCACGGGATCGCGTCCCAATTCATACTATGGCAGTTACTACCTCAAATTGCAAGATTTCTGAGTGATACTCACCTTTTATAATATTCAGATACTTACTTGTACTAATAGGAACAAATTGAGCAGAATCCTTTTCTATGTCCTCCATCTGCCCGCCTTCGTCACAACCACGATCACAGTATACACTCACTTGACATCCAAGCAACAAATATCGGCAGATTTGGTTAATCAGTAAATCATGGAATATATTTCGATATTTGCCTGGAATTAAGATATTGAATTGTATCTCTTTCTTAATTAAATTCTGTGATTGTTGATAAACACTAGGAATTCATTCCAAGGTTGACAGCATGTCTATCACTAAGCTTGGAGGTATAGAGCAACTGGTATGCTATGCTATAGCCCGGTCGTAGGCAACTATACCTTCAAGTTAGAATGCTTTAAGCTATTTTCCACAAATGATAGAGTACCGTTACTACCTACTGCTAGTAGTAGTAGTAGTAGTAGTAGTAGTAGTAGTAGTAGTAGTAGTAGTAGTAGTAGTAGTAGTAGTAGTAGTAGT
>JAVMSB010000168.1:0-68464 GCA_031761475.1 Penicillium pancosmium | reverse complement strand
GGCGTCATTTCTGGGTTACCTGAGTCATCTCCCATACATTCTTCTACGCCTTTCATAACTCTTCAAGTTGTCCATATTATTCAATAAACCGGGCCTATTTCACAAAATACTTGCTTCGGGATGAATGATGCCAATCAGATCCGCCTCCAGGAATCTCGAGCTTCGGCGATTCACGAGCTGGACTCCTCAGACGCCGAACAAAGAACCATGGATCTCGAGCAGATCGACTCGAGACAAGCAGAATCTAGCAGGAAGAAATTATCAGTCCTCGTAGGATCTGGAATAATTCAGCTACCTATATGGGGTACGTTCTTTGGCCACATGAATGAGATACCGCGCTGCTGATGCACCATGACCAACAGGTTTTGCGATGAGCTATGGTATCTTCCAAGAATACTACTCAGAAAACTGGATATTCGAAGGCGACCGCAGCATTACGGGTATCATTGGCACAACCGCGAATGGGGTCATGTACCTATCCATGCCATTTCTCTTCGCACTATTCACAAGACGCTGGGCTCGCTGGCGTCAAACTGCCGCTCTATGCGGGACGGTAATTGCATGCATTAGTTTCTTTCTTTCCGCCTACAGCACTACTGTCTGGCACCTATTTGCTACTCAGGGGATCCTATCCGCGCTTGGATGCGCCTTGATTTACAGCCCGACAACCCTCTCCCTCGGCGAATGGTATACCACCAGCAACCGTGCTTTGGCATATGGGATTGTTCTGTCTTGCAAGAATATCGTCGGGACCAGCTGTCCTTTCATGGTTCGAGCATTGATTGATGCATATGGCTTCAAGACAACGCTGAAAGTATGGACCGCTATTGTCGGGGGATCAAGCATCATCGCCATTTGCATGATACCAACCCATCCTTCAAAAGTGTCGATTCATCAGACTCGAGCACGGCAAATCCCGTGGCATTTTCTCAGACACCGATCCATCTACTTCTACAGCATCGCGATCATCTTCCAAAGTTCCGGCTATGGTATTCCGCAGACTTATCTGAGCACCTACGCTCGAGATGTCGCCATGTTATCTCAAACTTCAGGCACTTTGATGCTAGCTCTATTTAACGCCCCTGGGATCATTGCTTCAGCTTTTTTCGGGTGGCTGAGCGACAATAAGAAAATTCCCCTGTCAGCCCAAGCTGTATCCGCTATCCCGCCAATCTGCAGCGCTCTTTCGGCTTTCTTTTTCTGGGGCTTGACCTCGGAGGGCGCGATTGGTCTTCTCATAATCTTCTCCATGACCTTTGGATTCTTCTCCGGTGGATACAGTGCTACCTGGGGAGGTATGCTGAAGCAGATAGAGCGTGAGTCTATGGAGAGAAATGAAGCTGTTGATCCTGGGATGCTTTATGGTCTACTGAATGGCGTCAGAGGTGTCGGTTATGCAAGTGGAGGGATTGCTGGCATGGGACTTCTCAAGGCTGGGACTATCGTGGCTAGTCAGCGTTTTGCTTTTGGGTCATCTTATGGTCCTTTGATTCTCTTTACGGGACTTTCTTCACTTGTCGGGGGATGGGTCGTTTTATGGAGGTGGAATCCAAAGAGATTCTTGTTATTAGTGTCCCGAGGGTAGAATTCGAGACCACCGGTACAGTGGAATACCCCTTTCATTTGGTTAAAACATCTCAAATGTAGTTGATCCAGAATATAAATTAGTCTAAGCCCCATGCTTCGGTGAGTCTTTTTGAATTTACAGTTTCCTGGACATGGTGGAACCTTCCCCTCAATTCTTAACTCCGTCATCACCGAGATGGCAACTCCAAAGAAACCCCGCATATAAAATAAGAAACAGCCATTCGATAAATTCAAGCTTTTTAGTTAATTTTACGTTTTTAGTATTCACGGAGAGGACAAATCACCCAGAATGTCCACCTCAGAACCCGTCCATTTCTTCGACTTGTTTTCCGACCTACCAGGTATAATCATCTTCCCCAACACCCGCGATCGAATCATCATAAAAGCCAAGTCCCCATATTGACCAGTCACTAATAGGAACCTCTAAATCATGGTCCCATAATACACTAAAGACCCGAGCCGTACTCAACTTCAAGGATATCCCGTATACTCAGAGCTGGATCTCATATCCAGACATTAAGCCCCTGGGAACCAGCTTAAACCTACCGCCAAACATAACAGGCAGACCATATACTCTCCCCGCAATCATCCACAAATCCTCCGTGACATCAAATACAAACGGGGCCATGATGGACTCACTACAGATAGCTCTACACATCGACAAAACATTCCCATCACCCCCACTTTTCCCATCCGGCGACGCCAGCTACGCACTATTCATCGCCGTATTCAAGATCATGACTCTGATCGAGAGTGGGTTTCGTCCACTGATTGTACCGCGCGTCGTAGACCACTTGGATCCTCGGGGACAAGTCTACTTCCACGAGACGCGGTCCAAGGCATTGGGAAAACCGTTGTCGGAGGTACGACCCACGGACAAGGGGAGCTTGGATAAGCTGTGGGATATAATTGAGACGGAGTCTTCGACGCTGATTGCCATGCTGAAAGGAAAAGACGGGAAGAAGGGTCCGTTCTTCGAGGGTGAAAATCCTGGGTATGCGGATTTGGTGTATGCTGCTCAGTTGGCTTTTATTGAACGTTTTGATAAGGGTCTTTTTGAGAGGTGTATGGGTTTGGGGAACGGTCATGTCGGGGCTCTTTATACGGCTTGTTTACCATGGTTAGAGGGCCAGGGCGAAGATAAGGAGTGGCCGATTCGGCAAGATGTCTGATTCGGAGTTCACCGTTTTGATCGGACTGAGAGCGGTTACTCCGTACAAATATGCACTAGGTACTACACTAAATATACTTGTTAACCGTGTAGTACACTGCCTTTATTGACTGATTCTGGAAATTTATTAAAATCGTAGTTTTGTCTATGCGCTCATCAACAGACTTTGGGTATCATAAATTCAAGCAGAACAAGGAACCATCTTAATTCATGGTCGGGTAATTATTGCCACGTCCCACTGGCTTCTTCAATTTCTTCGCGATGGGGAATGATGGACTCCTTGATATCGAATACGTCGATAATTTCTCGCCAAGTGTCAAAGTCGAGACTGAAGATAGCCTGGTGTTTCTGAATGCCCTTTTGCTGAGCTTCACTGGGCTGGTATGGATTTGCAGAATCTAAAGTACAGTCAGTTTATCGTATCACGAATAGGAATCAAACAATAGGTTCACTCACGAAGTGTTGGAATCTGGCGACTATCAGTGCTGATGCCAGCATGGCCATCACGGGCCAGAAAGCTCACATAGAACAGATTTTCAACACTCTGCCCGAAAGAGTGCGGGTTGATACAGAATTTGAACAGAGGGATACCGCCATCATCGCACACGTCGTACTTGTCCATGGTGGCTTGAAGTGCTTCTGCCGGGGCGTCCTCCCCATATTCGTTCTCCAATTCCGCTTGTACTTGCTGCTGGCGCTGTACTTGCGTATCGGACAGAAGTTTGCCGATAGTGGAACACATTACTGTGAGGTTGTTGTCCTCTTGTCCAAGGTCTTCTTGGACTAGATCATTTGGCCGTACAAGTTGCGAAGGGTCGGGGCGCTCCGTCGCTTTTCGCTGCGTGAATTGTCGTGTGCGCTTCTCCACGGAGAGCGGGCCCAGCAAGAATCCTGACACGGTCGGGCGAGAACTAAAAGGCAGGCAAGCCTTACGACCAAGCCAGTCCCAGTTCATCGCATCGCCATCGTCCTCGCCATCACTGGCATTGGGGTCTCTTTGGCTTTGTCGGTGGCGGCGGCGCTGGGTTGGGGTGATGGTTGATTCAAGACCCCGGCGCATATAAGAAATACACTTGGAAACGAATTCATCAACGTCGATACCGGCACCGGATTCGCCAACGGCGAGCTGGGCGGTTTTTTTATGGGAAAGGTCGGCTGCGTTGACCAGGAGTCGCGAGTCGAGGGTGGCATCTGAGGTCTGTTTGACTTTCGTGTAGAGGTGGTTCAATTGTGTAACGGTCTTGACGATTCCATCGTTACCGGACTGGAGAAACTCGCCTCGCGAGTCTGGGGTCTGTTAGTTGGCTCGCTGTCTTGTCGCGACGAGTGCGCATGGGTGGGGAGATGAGTGGAGGGAAATCATACCGTTGAATTCTCTTGTCAAATCTCTCAGATCCCGACGGACCTTTCTTCGCTCGTTTATGTCTTGATCAGGGTCGTAGAACTTGTTCTTCCCAACGCGTTGCGACGAGGGAATTTGCGAGTGGATGTTGGAAGTGCGATCGGTGAGGCGACGCCGTTTATCGTGGCTTGGGGGTGCCATTTGCGCTTTTGATCTTTTGTTGATGGTTCGCCGTCGAGGGTTCTCCTTGTCGGAGGAGGATCCAGGAGATGAAGGAGGACTGGAGTTGGGGGCAGATTGTTCATCCAGCTGCGAGTGAACGATTGGTGCCATAGTTGATTGGCGCTAAGAGGCGCCAGGTGAGGCAGAAGCAAACAAAGACAGTGGAGCGAGGACGGATTCTGTACCAAGTATTTCGAAGGAGTCCGCTGTCGTTTGCTATAAATTATTCCCAGGGTTGCGATGGACACACCGTAAGTTGAAAGTTGAGAGATCGCATTCCCGCAATTGTCCCTCAGTTGTCGCGTCGCGTATCTCCGGCACGTACTGGCTCACGTGATACCGGTACAGTGGGGTGCCACTGGAGCGGAGTGGAGTGTATACAGGAAGTGAAGAAGTACTCGTACTTAGATACTAGTAGTAGTTAGTAGTAAGGTAGCCGGTACTCACTAGCAGGATCTTCGATCATTCAAGTCGGTATTCTTCCGGTATACCTTTTTTTGGCGCGTACTATTACGATATTGTTTTCGGTACTCTGTTCTAGACTCTGGTATATGCTATTTTTTTAGTAGTAGACTTCATTAGGTGATCACTTTGGAAGTGGGATCTATCAGTATGCCCAGGTGCACAGTTCGCAAACATTCAAGCTCTTACAAAAGAAGGGACCCATTTATAAAGCCTTCATCCACTATGGATTTCAAGTTCTCTTATACTACTAACTACCCATGAGGTACCCACCATGGCACGTGATGATAGCCAGCTCGGTCCCCACGTCCCCCGGACGGAGCTGGCATTGGGATGGTCCAGTCAGCTTCATCATCGATGATGGTCCAGCGAGGATGGAGGCTTTCACCTTTGCGTTATCCACACAGGTGAACCTGCCTGTGTGGGTCAAGATGTAAGCGCTCCGATCCAAGCCACCGCCTGTTCAAACTGACAATCCCATAGTGGCACGCTTGAAGGCAAACAGAAGCAGATACCATTCTCGCGCCTTATCCAGGACCCAGCACTGCGATATCTCGGATCCACTCAGAACCCCGTCTCTGATCTCTTTGTGACGGTTCAATTATGGTCCGACTCAAAGCCCCTCGGGGTGCCCATGCAGACTGCCTACAAGGCATTCAAAGCGAGTCGAACATGGAATGAATGGCTGCGCATGCCCGTGCCGATCAAGGACGTACCCCAAAACTCACAGTTGGCAATTACCGCCTGGGATATATCTCCACTAGCAGGCGACAAGAGTCACTATGTTCCATACGGTGGAACAACGATACGACTGTTTGACAGTGAAGGCAAGCTGAAAATGGGACGGCAGAAGTGCAAGTTCTACCGCCATAAAGCTGCGGATGGTTTTTCGTCAACAACCACACCATCAACTCCTCCGCCCAAGCGACGGAGACAAGGTGCAAGAGACCCCCTGGGTCTTTCGCCAGAGGAAGAGGAACTGGAGCGGATTGAAGTCCTGATCAAGAAGCACGAAATGGGAGAAATTGCTCGAATTGACTGGATGGACCAGATGGTTTTCCGCCAATTGGAGAAGCTCAAACTACAAGCCGAAGAAGCGGCTAAGAAAAGAGCTATTCTTATGGCAGCTGCTAAGCCAAAGGCTACTAGCGGGGCTGATGATGATAGCTCCGATGACGAAGATAGCGACGATGAGAACTTTACTCTCTACGTGGAGCTCCCAAGATACGACCACCCGATTGTTTGGGCTGATCATCACTACCCTGCGCCGCCCATCTCCGGCTACAATCAGAATGTTCCAGCCCATCCCAACTCTGCACTTAAGCCTGTCCCAGAGGTCCGGTTTGGGCCCGGAATCGAGGGAGCCGATGTTGCGGGCGTGATCAAGATATATGATCCGGAAGTCGGAATGACTGGAAACCCGTGTGAAGACAAACACCGACGGTTGATCCGTAGTCATCGAACGGGTATTATGGATCGGGACCTCAGGCCAAATCCCAAGAACCGCGACGAGTTGAACATCATTGTGTCATACGAACCAACACAGGATCTGACTGCCGAGGAGAAAGATTTGATATGGAGGTTCAGATACTATTTGACTCGTGAAAAGCGGGCTTTAACCAAATTCGTCAAATCTGTCAACTGGCGAGACGACGGAGAATCTCGACAAGCCGTGGACATCCTGCCCAAGTGGACTGACATCGATGTTGACGATGCCTTGGAGCTTCTAGGTCCCACTTTTGACAACCCTGCGGTACGATCATATGCCGTGGCAAGACTACGCAAGGCAGATGACGACGAACTTCTTCTTTATCTCCTACAACTGGTTCAAGCATTGAAGTATGAAGAGAATGCTGAAAACAATGCCGATGAGGCAGCCCATGACTCCTCACTAGCCAGCTTCCTGATCGCCCGGGCGGCCAACAATTTCAAGCTCGGAAACTACCTACACTGGTACCTGATGGTCGAATGCGACGACGCAGGCCCAGGTTCACAGCGTGAACTATTTGCCCGAGTCGAGTTCTATTTCATGACGGAGCTAGAGAAGATTCACGCTGACCACAGAAAGACTCTCCTACGACAAGGCGAGTTAGTCGCTGTGCTCTCGAAGATTGCCAAAGATATTAGATTCTCCCGAGAGAACAGGGTTGTGAAAATCGAAAAGCTGAAGAAGTCGATTCGAGATCCGAAGAATGACTTGATTCATATCGATCCTCCACTGCCGTTGCCATTGGATCCTGATGTTTTGCTCACCGGATGCTACCCTGACGAATCCAATGTCTTCAAATCCACATTGTCACCTCTCCAAATCACATTCAAGACGACCGATGGCCGGCGCTACCCCTTGCTATTTAAGATCGGTGACGATCTCCGCCAAGATCAGCTGGTCATTCAGATCATCATGCTGATGGATCGTCTTCTGCAAAAAGAAAACCTGGATCTGAAGTTGACTCCATACCGTATTTTAGCAACAAGCTCAACGGCAGGCGCAGTCCAGTTTATTCCTTCGACCTCCCTCTCTGCTGCATCCGCCAAGTACAAATCCATCCTCGCATACCTGAAGGAGCACAACCCGGATGAGAATGAACCCCTGGGCGTTCGCAAGGAGGCCATGGATACCTATATCAAATCTTGTGCCGGGTACTGCGTCATCACATACCTTCTCGGTGTCGGTGACCGTCACCTGGAGAATCTGCTTCTGGCACCTGATGGTCACTTCTTCCACGCAGATTTCGGCTTCATCCTGGGCCGAGACCCCAAGCCCTTCGCACCGATGATGAAACTCTGCAAAGAGATGGTCGAGGGTATGGGAGGCACCACTTCCCCTCACTACATGCAATTCAAGCAGTACTGCTTCACAGCATATACCACGCTTCGCAAGTCCGCCAACCTGATCCTCAATCTTTTCAGTTTGATGGTGGATGCCAATATCCCCGATATCCGCGTCGAACCCGACAAAGCCGTGCTGAAAGTCAAGGAACGCTTCCATCTGGAGATGACAGAAGAGGAGGCCATTCGCCATTTCGAGCAGCTTATTAGTGACAGTGTCAACGCTATATTTGGCGTTGTAATTGATCGGCTTCATGACTTTGTGCAGGGATGGAGGGCATAGCGAATTGTCTATTCTGGGGTCTCATCTACTTTGCAGGGAGTTAAGGTTAGGTTTTATTATTATTTCGCATAGACCTGGCGCAGAATGAGCGTTTAAGAGAGGATACCCGGCAATGCTGGTTGCAGATAGAACAGCGAAGAAGGTTTCTCGATGCAATTTATCAAATGTGCTACCCGTGGACGGCAGCCGATATATTTAGCTGTTTGCAGGATAAACCATAATTTGGACCAGTTTGTATCTACTCCTTACCTGCCATCTATCGTACAATTATCACTGCTATCAGAAAGCCCCAAAAACACGACCACTAACAGATTTCGGCCGCCATAAATGCATGTCCGACAACTAGCGTATATTTGTCAAATATCCATGATAGCCAATAAAAGCTCAAATCTATTAATGACGACCAAACTCTTCATCAGGAAGACCTCGGTCCTCTAGCCCGATCCATTCATGATTTGTGTCATCGCCAGTCATGCCCCAAACCTTCTGGTCTCCTAAATCAGCGCTAAATCCAGTAGCACGGTTCGAGTTGGGCCTTCTTTCGGTATTTGTCGACAGTCTATTCTCGAGAACACCGTCTTCACCCAAAGCTGACCCCTCTTTAATTGTCTGCTCATTCTTTGATTGGGCATCCTCGTCATCTTCTGGGGTGCCCTCGCGACAAGCCCATGCATCGACAAAGCGGAGAGCTTCACGAGGCCACCATCGCTTCATAACTAGAAGACGGAACGGCACGAGAGCAATTATGAGGACAGGGAAAGCAGGGGCTCCACGAGTAAGGGTGACAATGAAGATAATTACCGTGGTAACGATTTGTAGGATCGTATAAAGATGTATCGGGAGGTAGGATGGGTTACTAAGGGTCGTTTGGTCATCATTGGATCTTGGCTGAGTGATTTTTTGCAAGGACTGAGGTAGCGGCGGAAGTTCAGATGGCGGAGTAAGAAGGTAAAACGTGCGATATAAGATTGGACTGGAAGCAATGTCAGCAGTATTCTTGTAAATGCCATCATTGATTCGAAAGCTCGACTTACTTGACCGACAAACTTTGCTCGCCCATGAAAAGGAATAACCCAGCTAGAACGCTGGTTGGCGTCAATCCCAGGACTTTCATGAAAGGCGGACTGATAAACAAGAGAATAGCGCCAGAATGGAGGAAAGCGGACCATCTTTGCTCGTATACTCGTTTCACATCGCGTCTTTCGATCTTTTCCTCGCCGTCCACGATGATGATTTTCTCTTCTTTCTCTGTGTGCATCAATGACTCTGAATGTAGTGGGGCCTGGGGGAGGAGTCCATTTGAAGGTGGAATGCCCAGAATGCCACATAGTGCCGTTGTCGTGCCCAGCAGGACTATATCCCAAGCAAACCCGCCTGGTTTGCGAGTTCCATATCGATCAATCGTGCAGATAATCGAACTTACTTCATGGTCGAAAAAGAATAGGACAGTTATGATCAACCCAGGGATGAGAGATGCGAATATCCACTGTGTTGGTAGTTTCCAAAACTCAACGAAAAATATTTCTCGTTCCGGGGAGGTTGGCCGGAATGAGTCGCTGACAGCCAGCGTCATTTTGTCCAGGTGGGCCAACTCGCCAACATGAGGTAGACCAATAAATATTATTATGGATATAGCAGCAGCATATTCCGTGAGGCCGAGACGAATGTATCGATGAAACAAAGGTTTCCAGCTCTCGGCTGTAGAAAGGAAGATGGCAAGCAGCATTGTACCCACAGCACCAATCACGGCGTAGAGAAAGGCGGCAAAGGAGAGACTTTCATGGGCTCTCTCAAGCTCTTGGATGGCTTTATGGAAATAAATGATGCTGTTTAGAAGCGAGAATATCTCTGTCGCAAATGTCGTCACATAACGCATGGTCCAGTCGTGGGCATTGATTATCGCCAAGACATAGTGCATCCACGCGGAATGAATCAAAGACCAAGCCATAAATGGCAGGAATGGAATCTTGATAGAAAAAGAATTAGTTACTTCGAAAGCAAGGCATAATAGTGGAAGTTACCTGAAACACTTCGTCACACAGCGAGTAGATGTTCTCCGCCAAGACAGAAAACGGGCCAGTGACGCCGAGAATGGTGAGGGGTTGAATCGAGAACCTGAAGCCGAAGAGTCAGTCTCTTGGTAGCCGCAACTTTCTAAAATAGAATCTGCTCAATCAAGAGTACATACACTGAGAATATGATGCCGCATAACCCGGTACTGAACACCACCTCGATGGTGCCCCAAGTCTTGCCCGTCAACACATAGAGATCACTAGCGAACGTAATGCCCGGCAATAGATTCGTAAAGAAGACATAGACAGCACTGGCAAACACAAGTTGGTTGAACACAGTCCAATCGGACGTCCATCGGCGTCGTAGATTGACAATGTCTTGCTTTACTAGGCGAAAAGGACGTAGAGGACCACCGGCCGCCACAGAGCCACGCAGCAACCTCAATGGCCGGGGCGTGTGCTTAGACGGCGTGATGATTGAATGGGCATCATCTTGTTCATGAAGATGGCCTTCGGAATCAAGTCCAACGGGCTGACTGTTGCTTGTTCTTCTTCGTCGACGTGGTCGTGACTGTGATCTGCGACGGGCCGATGAGATCCGTGTGGACGGAGGACGGAAAGCTGATATCAATGACATTGTGCTTTACTCTTGGTCAAATTGAGCAATTCAATTTAGGACCAGAAAAGTTCGCATTTTGGATAATGTGAACACTAAGTTGTCCATGACCTAGAGGCGAAGTGGGTCGTCCCTTGGCTGCCAGGATGAACTGGAACATGAACTGGGGAGATCCAATCATTTCACCTTGTGTTTCCGTAGATACATGGGCTGTGTCTACCAGTGCCCAGGACTGTGATATTTTTGGTATTTTCCAAGCTTAGACTCTCTTTACCTCGTTAAATAATTTCTTGTGCCCCATTTTGAAGTATTTGAGTGCTCACTCCTCCCTTTTTACTCAGAATGATGCCAAAATGGATCAAGCTAGGGTACGTAGTTACTACTAGTTACGAGTACTCGGATATATGGGAGAGCATCCCCATACACCGCCCACCCTGCCGCCTTCGTCGCACTGGCAATATTTTCTGTCCGCAGCATGTCAACTGCTCCGAGTCGATAACATTCCTTCGACTCGCTCTGTGAACCTTGGAGGTCGATAATGACTATCATCTTGACCAGTTGAGCTTTTTTGTTACACAACAATGGCGCAGTTTATACCGCGTCAAGTCTTCCCCAATTATGGCGCAATTCCAAGGTCCTATTTCCTGGGCCATCATCGCGCCGGTCTGACCCAGATGAAGAACATGCTCGCATCGATTGATTATGTGGTCGAATGCCGGGACTACCGCGCCCCTATCACCTCAATAAACCCTCTATTTGAAGAGGCATTGGGCAAGAAGCGACGAATAGTCGTCTATACTAAGAGAGATCTTGGCAGCGTTCCCAAATCTTCAGCACGGCAGGTGGTCAGTCGCATTCTTATTCAGTCTGCATAAACCCTACAAATAAACTGACGATTACTCTTCTAGACGGAAAACAAAGTACGGAGCTTCGACCCGAACAGTGCCGTCTTCTTCACCAGCTCAGCCTCCCGCGCCGATGTATCTCAAATAATCAAACACCTCCGAAACGACGCTGCGGCTCCAGATAAATTGACCGGATCTCGGGTCATGGTGGTGGGAATGCCCAATGTCGGCAAATCAACGTTGATCAATCATCTAAGGAATCATGGTGTGGGTAAGGCGAAAGCCCTGAAGACCGGTGGCCAACCAGGCATCACCCGGAAAATCGCAAGCCCGGTGAAGATTATTGAGCGCGACAGTGGCGCGCATGTATATGTGCTAGACACACCCGGTGTCTTCATGCCATATGTTCCCGATGCGGAAAATATGCTCAAGCTGGCGCTCTGTGGCTGTGTCAAAGATGCGGTCATCTCACCTGTCACCCTTGTGGACTATCTATTATACAAGATTAATTTACATGATGCGCAGGCGTATCAGCGATGGTCAGAACCTACGAATGAGGTGATGCCTCTCCTCGAAAACTTTGCGCGAAAAACCGGGCTACTTGGGAAAGGCGGAGTGCCCATCATCGACTCTGCGGCTTTGCATCTCGTCCAGAAATGGCGACAAGGCGACATTGGTCGCTTTATACTGGATGACCTGGATGCAGAGAAGCGCCAACGAGATGACCCTGATTATAAACCTCCGATGAGCATGTCACAGGCATTGAGGATAGAGAGGGTCACTCGGAAAAACAGATCGGATGTGAATAGCAGCTCCGAGTAATGTATTGTACATATAACGAAAGAAACCCCCGTGAACCGAAAATATAATCTTTTGAACGACCAAGTCGATGGATCACCAAAAACAAGAACTAAGAACAATGCTCGAGATGGAATATTTCGCAGAAGTATCCGTAACGCCGAGAACTGAAGAAAGAAAAACCCCCTCCACATATGCAGGAGTGAGAAGCTCAGGATATTTTATCCAATAGGCGTCTCCGTCGTCGGTCGACCATCTCCTCTTGAACTTCGTCGAGTGTAGGAAGTCGCCATTCCACGCCGTCTCCTGCATCACCAGGTAGTGGTTCCCAGCCATCTTCGGCGTCGTCATCGCCCTGACCACGCAGATGCTCAACCGCCTCTTTTTCCTTCAACTTTTCATATGCTAGCAGCGTTCCATCCTCTTCATCAAGACCATAGCCAAAGTAGTTGGCATCGACCTTCCTGGTCGCAATGTCTCCACCGCGACCGGAACCAGCGCCCTCCTGTTCCTCCGCAGGGCCCTTTCCCCGGCGCGCCGCCGCCTCAAACATCTCCTTGACACCAGGTAGCTCTCTCGCACGACCGAAATATCGATAACCCTTCCCACCGCCAGGTATTTCACGCCCTTCGTCGTCATAGACACGACCAGATCCGCGCATGTAGTTCGGCCCGCCGAGATTTTTAATCTGCATTTCCCATGCCCATTTCTCCCGCATGAGCTTGTTGATTTCGTCGTTCAGATCGCGGATCTGGTAGTCGCTGAGACTGGGCTCTTGGATGCGCGAGACTTTGCGAGAGACTTCCTTCAGAACTTGGCCGCGCCAGCGTTCGCACGTGGGGACCGCGTCGATACTGGTGATGGCCTTTGGTCGTCGAGTACGGGTGACGTCTATGATGCCCATGTCCGCTGCCTGCTGCGCCCGAAAGCGGTACAGCATGGACTGCGCCTTTTCGCTGTTTCGAGCCTGTTCATGGCGGGGAGGTTGAGGTTAGCAAAATCGTGCGGCAGGTCGCGAATGGGTAAAGCTGTTTCAAGGGGGTTGGAATCAGATGGTAAAAAACTTACCATTTTGAAGGATATGTCAAACCGACGACCCGGTTTGTGGTAGCGAGGGTCGTGGGAGGTCCAGATGGTAAAAGTGAAGCTCGACCGTTGAGGTTCGGGTTGCCGCGCTTATCATCACGTGGTCGCCCTTTTATCACGCGGCCCATTGATATTGTCGCCTTTCCAACATTTCCCATCTGGCCTACATCATGAATTCTACGATTAAGCTTACCTTTGGCATAAAATACACAGCTTTTGGTATCGCTAGTTAAAAAACGGCCGGCAATACGATGTAACTCATGGTAGGATGTCAAAACAGCATGGTTAACCATCGCGGATGAACCCACTCTACCAGATTAACTACCAGCTGCGATAATGATCACTGCTTTCACTAAAATTGAGTCCAGCATCATTCTTCTAGAATCGGGGCTCCTTGCTTATTCTCGGGAATAAAGATCTGGGGATAAACACTGGGACTTATAAACTAATGATACCGAGTCACAATCTAGACCAATTAATAATTCGGCGTCAGCAGTATGATTAGTTACAAATCCAACGAGGACTTTTTGACTTTCAATGATCTCGACCTTTTTATTGAGTTGCTTCATATTCGCGCTGTATTACTTTCTCCCCGGGGCCCTTCCTCTGGTTGGATATACCCAATCGTGGCCACCTGGGCACCAATCACTATCGATTTGAGCCGAAACTACCTGGTACAGAGATTCCACCGGATAAGAAGAAATTTAGTAGTTTTAATTGACGAGGTATAAATCACTCTGGTTAATCCATTATTGTGAATCCTAGTCGAAAGCAATTGAAAATTCAAGGGCATTGCCTCGAAGTAGCAACTGGTGGGTATGACATAGGACTGATATCAAGCCAAATGGTCCTGGGAGTGTCGCTCAATGTAAGCAGGAGCTTCTTTCATCTCGTTTAACTGTATCTCTAATAGGCTAATGTCTTGCTGATATGTCATCATTTCACAAGAGAAGTACCCAATTTCAATGAAATCCAACATCATCCACGAATTCCATGGAATAGGAGCCGACCTTGGTACTCCGAAGAAAGCTCACATCATTCTACCCCAGTGATAAATATGCTACCTTGATTTATCAGCGAAAATTGGCTCATCTAAGAAGCGAGGGTCCATGAAACTGGTCAAGTTGTGTTGATTGATGGTACCTTTCGGCGAACCGGAGCTTTCGATCAAGGATCAATTGCAATGCCAGAGCAACTTAGTTTCACAGAAGCTATAGCTCTAGGTTAGCCTGGCCTGACTACGTGGAATGACCCTTATATCATCCCCGAGTACCATATCTAACCTGGTATTGGGTGCTTACGCGAAGAAACAGGAGTTGCGGATATCTTTACACTACGGCTTGCTGATGCTGTGGGGGGCGAATAAAATTGGAATAATCGGTTTTGGGGAAAAGGAAAGGTTTCACTGGGTGAAAGAGTGGGGCCTTTCATTTAGTATAGAGCAAAGCCAATTTGGGTGAGTCTGCGAGGGAGCAGATGGGTGTTGAGCGCTTGAATTTTGTGATCGCCGTTATAGGGGCCGATAACTTCGAAGAATGCCTCTTTTTTGTCTTAATATGTGACATCAATGGCTTGATTAGTACTGGAAGAGGTAATTCTTTTCAAGTTCCGTGAAGCCAAGCTTTTTGGAATGTTAATTCAGGTTGTTCACAGCTAGACACTGTCCTTGGCCGGTGACTGGATGTCAGATGAAGAAAATGTGATGCGCCGGCTGAACAAGCCCGGAAAAGAAGTATTAATGGTACTATTCAACATCCATATATACTGTTTGAGACCGTTAGACACCATGGTCATTTCTCTATTGGAATCCTACTGCACATATGGGCATGTTTTCTCAGATATAGCCCTGGGAAAGACTATAAGGGCAATACTTTGTCCGAAGTAAGCGGTTCAATCTTCATTCTTTACACTCCGATTGGTGCTTTCCAGCCTTGCAGCGTCTTCTCCCGAGGGTATCTCGCATGTGTGACGAGTGACTATTACCTAGGGATATCCTGGGCTATTCTAATAGCCGAAGACTGCAAACTTCGACTCGTTCAGGTTGTACAAATAACACACTCGGTACAACATTACCCTAGCCTTTCCAAGACACCATAAATCTATCCATTTTAAGCACGTTGTATCAATATCTGTCGCATTATTAACAATATATCTAATAAGCAGCCCCAACCCCTCGAGGCTCCGCTTTGATTCTGACACAGGTTTTATCGCAGCCCCATCAGCGCTTTGCCATGGCAGGATGGCAGAATACTCAGGAAAAAAGCTCTTTGTGCTTACGATAGCTTTGGTTCCAGCTCAGGTTATCTGCGTGGTCCTTCGACTTCTCGTCCGATATAGGAGCAAAATGAAATTCGGCTTTGACGATTTAGTGGTTGTTGTCTCGTTATTGGGTCAACTAGCTCTTGCAGGGGTGATTATCGGTATGCTATGACAGTTGGATTAGAGGATATTCATCGTACTGGAACCCTGCTAATACGAAACGGTGTAACCAAAGCCGAGCTGAAATACTCTGGCATCGGCTACCATATAGCATATTTAAGCGCAATGAATCCGGACCTCATAGTATTGGAACGCAGATTTCGTTTGATGCAAGCTTATATCTACGTGATCACCGCCAATCTTGCAAAGATATCGATTCTTATACTATATCGTCGATTATTTGCCCCTACGATATTACGACTCATCAGTACTGCGATGATATGGGTCCTCGCCATCGTTATCGTCGTCAAGATTCTCCTCGTTTCCTTTGTATGTCGACCGTTTGCGGCAAACTGGGATCTCTAGTGGTCTTATCACTTCCATCCTACGGTTCCAATTCTTTTTTGTTACTCAAAGCAACGACGTGACATGGTCTGCCATCCACCGGAGCATATGGACTGAAGTTGAGCCAGCTGTGTACAGGATGGATCGAAATCAGTTTCACCACTTGCACACGGAGATTCTTTCTCGAACCCTCTTTCAAAACACGCTATGCCTATTACAGTTACTCTTCACCTGACCACTTTTCTTGGCAGTATTCCAGTACAGCTGTAAATAACAACATAAAAATAGCTTTCGTATTAGGCCTGTATGGTCTTCGGAGTTTCTAGAACGTCACTTCTGCAAACACATCAAACAACGGTCAAGCAAAGAGAGAAAATTCAGCTGGTCCCTGTCATTCCGCGGCGCCAAACACTGTGTCCGAGAGAATAGTATATATACATGAATCAATTAAGAACCGTTAGATGAAGATTTCTTTGCAGGTTATATCATCGATCGGCAAAGCATGCATTTTTTCGCGTTCATACAGTATCGGTTTTTAGCCTCGTAACCCCGCCAATAACCATCCACCACGTATGACAGCCGTAACTGCCCCGCGGCTGTCATTAAACAGTCACCGGATTGCTTTTAGCCTCCCAAGTGATAGGTGTAATCTTCTAGTCACTTAAACGTGCCTATATGAATCAGCAGAGCTTGATAGAGGTACCCAACAATAATTTCGACTGATATTCATCTGCCATACAAGGGACGTACGAGCCTCACGACTAGACCTAGAGCACATGGATCCTTTCAGCATCACCGTCGGTGCTCTTGGCATCACAGAATTTGCTCTTTCCAGCATCAGTCACCTTCGTGATCTTATTCATGGCCTTGAAGAAGCGAACGATGTGACACAAGATGTGATATCTAACTTAGAAGCCATACAACTTTCGCTTTCAGCTCTCAAAAATCTTCAGATTTCTGATAACACAATATATGTCGAAGCGAAAGAGGATCTGAAGAAGACTGGCGTCGCTGAGGCTGTGAACAAATGTGGTCAGGCATGCGCGGGTTTTTCAAAGAAGCTTGAGCAGTGGACGAAGCATTCCAGCGCTACGAAGCTTTCCCTCAGGGATCGACTGACGGTCGGTTTATGGAACAAAGAGAAAATCCAGACATTCAGGACGCAGGTCCATTCCTGTCAGGCTATTGTCCACTTTGCTATTGACAGCGCTAATTTGTACGTGATCTAAGGATATATTGGAGAAAATGTGCTAATTCGTTGATGTAAGGATCATTTTGGTCCGATCAGAAAATGCGTCGAAGACTGCACGACAGGAGACAGAGAAGCAACTACAAGTTCTCAAGACTGCTATCCAGGAGCACCTCGAACTCACAGAGAGAACGCAAGGCGATGCTCTTCAGCGCAGAGAGGAACTTAAAATCCTAGAGGATGAAAATGAGGACGAAGACGGCGGTGCTCAGCGAACTCTGGCCATCCAAGAGATCGACGAGCAATCACGCTTACTGGAATCCGACCAAGCCGCCTTCAAGGTTGTTTCCCAAATAATCTCGAAATTGTCTATCCGAGATGCTGGCATCGCCCACAACACGTACAACACTACGTTTTCGGGCAATAATAGCGGCGTACAAGTCGGCCACAGTACGGGTACGATCAATTGGAATGGTAGTCGCACCTGAGGGATAGTCATGGGTCAGACTTCTTGCAGAGGATTTCTTAAAAAAGATCCCTAGAAGACCCTATGGTGTTGCGCCTCGGGTCGCAATTTATCTCGCGTTCTGGATCGTGGATCGCGCGTTGGACCTGTCGTTATTTCCTAGATCTAATAGTCTATAGCTATACGTACAGTTTACTATACTATAAAGTAGAAGCTTATTATATCCACATTCTGTTCCTTTGCTCTCTGTCGAGCCACCTTTTGGACCAACCTACCGATACAAGAGCCCGCTTGAGGCTCGAATTTGTGACCTGAACGCAGAACTCGTCCTATACGAAGTCGAGTTTATACCTCTTGCGATAGTCCAGGCCGCTAGTTATATCCGGAATCGGGCTCTATTCAGCTCAATACTTCAATACCTCGAAGACTTCCGCAGGAGTGACCGTGAAGCAACAAACCTTCTCAAAAAAGAGGCTAGTCACCTGGATCGGGACTGGGAAGCAAAGAACTCCATTCTTATAACTTGGCAAATATCATTCGACTATATTCGCCAAATCAAACCATCTGCAGCGGGGCTGCTTTCTCTTATGAGCTTTTTTGATCGGCAAGGAATTCCTCAAAGCCTTATCCGGCATCAGCACATGGCCAACAACATATTAAATTCAGAGTTCCTGAATGACTCTAGAAGTGGGGAAACATCTGGATTGAATATCAGCCCTGATCTTGAAGACGATGTTATCGCACTAAGGGATTATTCACTTATATCTATTGGTGATAATGGGGCTTTCTTCATGATGCATCGGCTGGTGCAACTGTCTACGCGTGCATGGTTGGTATCCAATGGACAAGTAGAGCAATGGAGGGAGACTTTCATCAAGAATCTGTCCGAAGGGTTTCCGAGCGGTGTATACGGGACTTGGGAACAGTGCCGGTTACTCTATCCACATGTGAAGTCCGCGATGACAGAACGACCTAACTCACCAATGTGTCTACTAGAACTAGCTACATTACTCCACAGAGGGGCGTTGTATGCGCTACAGAGAGGGTTATTCACAGATGCGAGAGATATGGCATGGACATCGAGAAAAAACAGGGTGAAATTTTTAGGTGCCGAGGATGAAGCAGCCCTTGAGAGTTCGATGACATTAGCAACTATATACTGCTTAATGGGACAGTGGGGAGAGGCCGAACAGCTCCTTGCACAAGTGGTAGAGACTTACAAGATAAAGTTTGGCCAACATGATCCTCGCACAATAGTGAGTATAGCCAATCTGGCGTCGACGTACCGGAGCCAGGGCCGGTGGAAAGAAGCCGAGCAGCTCGAAGTGCAGGCGATGGAGACGAGCAAGACAATGCTCGGCGAGGATCATCCCGACACACTGGCGAGCATGGCCAATCTGGCGTCGACGTACTTGAACCAGGGCCGGCTGGAGGAGGCGGAGAAGCTCCAGATATATGTGATGGAAACGAACAAGGTGAAGCTCGGCGAGGATTGCTTTCGCACGCTGATGAGCTTAGCCAATTTGGCGTTGACGTACCAGAGCCAGGGTCGGTGGAAAGAGGCCGAGCATCTCGAGGTGCAGGTTATGGAGACTCGCAAGGCGAAGCTCGGCGAGGATCATCCTGACACGCTGACGAGTATGAACAACCTGGCATCGACGTACTTGAACCAGGGCCGGCTGGAGGAGGCGGAGAAGCTCCAGAAATATGTGCTAGAGACTTACAAAGCCAAAATCGGCGAAGATCATCCTGATACGCTGACAGGTATGGCAAATCTGGCAGCGACATACTTGAACCAGGGCCGGCTGGAGGAGGCGGAGAAGCTCCAGAGATATGTGAACGAGACGAGCAAAACAAAGCTCGGCGAGGATCATCCGGACACACTCATGAGAATAGCCAATTTGGCTATGACGTTTTGGAACCAGGGCCGGCTGGAGGAGGCGGAGAAGCTCCAGATATATGTGATGAAGACGAGCCAGACAAAGCTCGGCGAGGATCATCCGTCTACGCTAGCGAGCATGGCCAATCTAGCGTCGACATACAGGAAACAGGACCGGTGGGAAGAGGCCGAGCAGCTTCTACTGCATGTAATAGAAACGCGCAAAACAAAGCTCGGCAAGGATCATCCTCACACGCTGGCGAGCATGAATATCCTAGCATTGATGTACCGAAGGCGGGGCCGATGGGAAGAGACCGAGTATCTTGACGTGCAGATGACGGAGACTTACAAGACGAAGCTCGGCGAGGATCATCCCTCTACGCTAGCGAGCATGGCCAATCTAGCGTCGACATACCAGAAGCAGCGCCGGTGGGAAGAGGCCGAGCAGCTTCTACTGCATGTAATAGAAACTCGCAAAAAGAAGCTCGGCGCGGATCACCTTGACACGCTGGCGAGCATGTGTAACTTGGCGGACACCTGGAAATCCTCAGGTCATGATGCTAAAGCCCTTGTCTTACTCCGGATTTGTTCAATCAAACAGAGAGAAAAGCTTGGCTCACACCATGCACATTATTTATCTTCTTCTCGAGCTTTGCTCGCATGGGAAATGGACAATCTGAATATCAGTCTGTAGATAGGCTAGATAATTAGGAGACATGTTGAGGGACCAATATCTGCCTCAATTCTAAACTTCGGATAATCAACATTCTGTGTTTTTTACCTTAGAATACATTTGAAGGGAGAACGTTGATGATATTCCTCATCAAAAGTCCAATTGTAATGACGAATAAGCGCATGAGTGAAAAGCTTAGTTACCACAAGGAGCGGTTACGAAGAAAGAAAGTAAACGCGTTTTAGGTAATATATTAGACTCACATCCACACGATACGATATTTCAATACAATACCATACTTATAACTCACGCTAGACAGGATACAAACTAGTGTGTTTCGAAGAGGGGTTCGAGAAAGAATCTCTGTGTGCAAGTGGTGAATCTGATTTCGATCCATGCTGTATCTAATTTGTGCTTGTATAGTCACATACAAGCCTCTTTTCGACTGTTTCGGCCCAGGGAGGTCAAGGAAGGTCTCTCCAAATGGCTCACAGGCGCAGGTTACCCAGAATCTACGCTCCCAAAAAGAGTGGGTCATGCTGGAATGAAGCCTCTATCCGAATTCTACCTGTTAATTCTTTACACGGAGGTAAAATCACAGCACCTAGTTAGATTTGGTTGTTTGGAGTAAATATCACCTAGTAATGCCCTACATCAGATTGCGTTATTTCTGCAGGATCTTGGTCTGCAGTACCTTTTGTGATCTACCATTTCTTGGGAGTTTCAAGTTGGAAAGAAATGCTACTGTAAGTGCCTAATAACCTTGATGTATGCTAGTATCGTTAAACAACTATTAATCGCATAGCAGGCAACGTTCAAATCGAGAAGAAGAACATAATCAAAGTTTTGACTACATTTCGCTCGATAACCAGCGAAAATACACAAATTCAATAACGAAAGCAGAAATAAGACACAATCTTCATCGAAAGAGAAACTACTTAAAGATTTTTCGAAGACCTTTAGCTGCCTTGTCTCTAAGTCTTCTTCTGTGCGATTGCCCCGCTGCACCAGTGCCAGTGGCTGCAGGAGCTGCTGGGGCAGCGGGGGCAGCTGGAGCAGCTGGAGTAATGGCCCAACTCCCTGAAGCCCAATTCGTCGTAGTAGACAGTGGAGGTGGAAGAGGTGGCGCAGGCGGTGCAGCCGCAGGCGCATTCCATGATATTGGGGGTGGAACAGCGTCTCCGTCTCTATCAAAATTGGGAAGAGTATTGAAATCCTTCCTTTCAGTTGCCAGGTGTAAGCGTCCCGTATTATCTGGAAGCGATGCAATGCCGATCATGTGGCGCCACCAAATTCCAGAAAGCCTGAAATCCTGGGGACTTGACTGGCTTCCTCTGTATAGCACGGCATTAATTGTTGTCCACGGTATTAATTGAATGCCTGTACTTGAGAATAGTGCGGCCTCCAATAGAACGCTTGGTGCCTTCATATTGCCGTTGCTTGTATTCAATATTACCCAGCCGAGGCCTGGCGCCTGGTGACCAGGATCCATTGTATGAAGAAGGTCTAGATCTCCTTGAAAGATGTGCATATGGGTGGCTCCAGTATCGTCAAGGAAATAAAGGGGTTGCCTTACTGTTGAGCCTGGGATACGAATATCAAGGGTTATCTAGATAGATTGAGATGGAGTCAGAAAAGCGATACAGCAACTTGAAGCTATTATGTCAAATGCTTACCTCGTGCTCAAACGCATAAGGATACATGGCGGGTAGTTCAGCAGCTATATGACTGTGAGCCGGCTCAAGCCCATCGCGCTGGGAGGATTGTTAGCATCATCAACTAATACACAATGAGAATCACAGCGGAATATACCCCTTCCACCCAAAATCCTTTATGCCCTTCATACTCCCTGTTAACCTCCAGGAAGTCGTCAACGTCGAACTTCTTTGCTCGACCGAGCTTTTTCTCCTTCGACCAAAATGTCACGTATCCGGGCCGCCAGGTCAACTCCCCAGATCGGTACGCTGCGATAATAGCATCCACATTTGGAAGCTGCTCGGTAGGGTCTTCTGACATGAGTTCTTCTCTGATAGATTTCAGACTTTCAAGGCGTAAAACAACTTCCCAAGATAGCCCTGGCTCCGAGGCAAGCATTTCTCTGAATATAAAGTATTAGATGATGTTTCTTTCTTTTTGTCTTTCAAATGGATGTTGCTACAAGGGGTCTCTTACTCTCGTCGCTTCTTTAGCCCCTCGTACATCTCGAGTCGTTTTTCAAATATAATAGGCATAATTCCCTCTTCAATTCTTACATGACATCTCTCAATCTGGCCGTCAATGTCACTGCAGTACGAAATCATCATTAGCAGACCTCAAGTTGAAACATCAACTAGTCGCACTCACTTTTGATGGATGTCCGGCTCGTCCATTGACCACCCCACAGGAACGTCATTGTAATTAGTGATCGGGGGATCATGAGGTTCCCATGTTCTTGGCCTTTTCGGAGCTAGAGGACCGCGAGTCTGAAGCTGCAGGGGTTTGTCCTGGGCACCCGACACAGCATGGTCCTGCTTGGGGTCTTTCTCTCCACTTCGACGTTTCTGAGGGGCTTCAAAATCTGAAGCTGATTCCTCTCGAACTCTTTTTTGAGTCTTTTTCTTTGGGTTGCGCTTCTTTAGGGGCATTTTGGATAGAAACAGGTCACGGATGGTGTTTATAGTAGAGCATTTTGGACTCGTGGGAGTATCGATTTATAAAGCATACCATGGAATGTCTGTTCACAAAGACAGATGGGACAGAACTGTCCCAGTTGATAGATAATTCCCCATAAACAAAGAGTTCCAGTCAAGGGCCGAGGGCCGAGCGAGGTAATCAATGAATTGAAAACACGGACATCTTAGACACGACGTTGAGAAAGAAGATTTATCAAAGAAATATATTTTCCAAGAAATATTAAGTAACATCACCTGTCCTCCTGGTATGAGAGTCATTCTCAGAGGCGGGGGGTTGAACGGCAGTCTTTGTCTCATCGTCAAATGGGGGTTCAACTTCAGTCCTCCTTGAAAGACTATCATCATCAATGGATGGCGAGTCCAGACTTTCAGCCCCCGTTTCGTCGGAAGTGTTCTTCTTTTCTTTTTTCCACTTCCACCACTGGAGGAGCCCCATCCCGCCAATACACAACAAAAGCAGCCCAGTCGTAGAAACCGCCATAACAAGCTTTCCAGGATGAGAAGCGATATCTCCATCAATGCGCTCAATCGACCATGGATAGGCATCAGACTTGACCACAATGTAAATACCGAGACCCATGTAAAGAAACGGCACAACATACTCGGCATATTTCTGCGCAAGCTTCAAAATATGCCTCTGCTTCATAACCAGCCACGCAGCCAGACACCACACCCCCAGGAGGATGTAGTAGACAACGACGTAGACGGCGATCTCCGCACCCTTCGCCTGCGAAAAGAGCGGTATGTATGTCCCGATATTATCACCCCCGTTGATAACAGTCATTGATCCGACCTTGAAAATGCCCTTGAACGAGCCCAGTCTGGATCGTATATTCCTTCTCCCTCCATCTCCTTCCACGGCCTCCTCCCTTTCCCCCTCACCCTCCCCATCAATAACATCACCATCCTCCCCCTCCTCGTCATTATCATCATCTTCTTCTTCATCCCCGCCAAATATCAATCCAATCAAAGCCCAAATACCAAGAAGCATAGGCAACAATCCCAGAAACCCAATCGGCTCCGAAGGCAGAACAAGCGACACGCCAAAACCAATCATACTTATAACCACAATTACCGTAAACCCCAGATACTGCCCGATGGTAATCTTCAACGGGGTGAGAGTGGTATTCTTGCGCGTGCTCGCCTCGGCAAAGAACGTGACCAGCACGAATGCATCGTCGATATTCGTGATCGCAAATGACGCACATGCCGTCCCGATCGCTTTGCCGAATTGCATTGCAAAGTGGTTTTGTCGGTGGACGCCTCGATTCCTTCAAGTTCGCTTCGCGACCGGCCTGCTAGCCTGGAGGGTGGGGGTTTTTATGCCCAGGTGTGTATGTGTATCTGGCTTGGCCAGAGCGTGGGCCTGAGATGGCTCTTGATGTATGCTGCTTGCAGTGGAGTGCAACTTTGCTTTGCTTCTTTTCTCTGCTCCGCTCTGCTCTGCCCTGATCAATGTTCTCGGTGGTGGGTTCTCGACTCGATGCGGATGGGTTTGGATCTGGATCTGGATCTGGACCTGGCGGGTCGCGGCGTTGGGTCGAAGTTTAATGGTTATCAGGTCCTCATGTTGATGCCTATCACAGGGGTGATTCTCCGCAAGTGGGCGCTCCTTCTATCTGCACTGTCCAAAACTTGAAGTAGCAAAATGCAAAATGACAGGTCATGCAGTACGGCGGATGAACTATTGCCAGGCATCCAAATTGCCCGTAGGGCTGATCACGTGGCGCCGATCACTGGAAGTGGAACTCTGGCAGTTGGGCTGAGCATTCTTACTTTCCAGTTCGACTTTTGCATTATTCAAGTAGATTAGGTATGGTGACAGGAATTAGAGAGTTTATTTGTAGAGTTTCTCGGTTCAATGGCTGGTGGATGTTATTATATCTGCGAATTTATTCTCGCGGTGTATACAGTGCTAGTGGAGTGCCAGTCCCATGCCATCTGCCAGGGGTTCAAAAACGGGACTCGCAACGTATTCTGGGCATCACTGTATTTTAAATATTTTTGCATTCAGATAGTATTTACTAGGTATACACATGTCATACGAGTATTCTTGAATTAAATACCGTATTAGTCCAAGCACTGCCAGTCGCAGTACTAGTAACCTTAGACAGGGCTCGGAAGGGTCCAGAATATATTTCTAGTCCAACAGGGTCACGGTCCGGTATCAGGTCAGTTTGAATGCCCAACTCATCCAAGTCAGACGTTCATGCATGACCAATTCCTAGGTGATACAGCATGACGATCAGCGTTCAAGATTCTCTTGGCCAATTCAATGACCATTGTTTGAACTTGAAGTTTCCAAAAATACTCGGAAATTGACCTCGGGAAGCTTATCAGCCACCAGTTGGAAGATCCGGACGCCAAGGAGTACGAGTAAAAAAAAACACCAAATTGAGCTCACAAGCAGCAGCGCGCAACCCGAGCCCAATCCCAATCACTAGTTACATGGCAAAATCTACGAGGGAACCTTGGAAAACATCTCATCTTCAGAGAACTGATTCTTGCATTATCGCTAGGTACATGAGCCGGCCTCAATCCACCCCTGAACAGGCGAGAGGAAGTCGAGCGTGAATTGAACTACAGGGAGACATAGACATTGGAAAAAGGGGGGTTAAGAGTAAAAGCCCAATCAGATTTTCACACCAGGCAAAATAGTTCGCAACCGTCGCGGAAAGGAAATCGTCAGACAAAGGAAAATAATAATCACAAAAAGAAATAATAAGTTTATCATCACGTATTCACGACAAACCGCAGCCTAGCCATAGCAAAGCAGAGCAGAGCAGAGAGAAGTCATGACAACATCACATCACACACATCACATACATCATATGGCTAGACCGAGGATATAACCCGGGAAAATACATTTACAGACGGGAGCCGTGGATGACCTTGAAGTCGACGACGAGCTCACGGCCACCGTCGTTGATGACGAGGGCACGGACGGAGCCACGGCCGTCAGCAAAGGCATCGCGGATACGCTTGAACAGACCACCCTGGGTGATGACGGGGAGACCCTGCTTGACGTCACCGGTCTCAGTCATGGCGACGAGGCGGTTGTCGTCACGGAGGTCCAGGATGCGGTAGGTCTTGTAGACAGGGCCGAGCATGGTCTGGACGACAACGGAGGGGGAGGGGTTGGAGACGAAGCTGGACTCCTCCTGCAGTTGGCGGGTGAACAGGTCGACACCGAGGTAACGGTGCTGGCCGGTCTGGGGGGAGACGGAGATGCGGATGACCTGGCAAGGGCGGCCCTGAAGGATCAGGATGTCGCCAATGCGGACGAAGTGGACGGGGATGGGGACGGTCTCGCCAGCGATACCCTTGTTACGGGGCTCGACAATGCGGACCTCCTCGCGAACACCTTCGGAGAAGCGGGCTGGGCCACGCTCGTCAGCGACGATTTCCTCACGGTGATGATGGTCGTGGTGGTGGAAGGGGTGCAGAACGCGGTCGGCAGCACGCTCCACGCCACGGCGGAAGGAGTGGTACTGACCCTCGTCGTCGTAGTAACCCATCTTGCGAGATGCGGGTGCGGTGTCACGGACAGAAGTCTGAGAAACACGGACGTTGGATGCCGGAGCGAAGACTTCGCGACGGGCGATGCTTTCGCTGGGGTAAGCGGAAGCGGGCTGGGGCTGGTAGCCTCGGTCGTAAGAAACGTCGACGGGGTAGGTCGGCGCGTATTCCTTAGAGTCTACGGGCTGGTAGCGACGGTCGAAAGAGACGTCGGCTTCGTAGGCGGGAGAGGTACGGCGGCGATACTCTCTTTCAGTAACGTCGAGTTGATCCTCGACGACTTGATCGTAGACTTGGGGACGTTCCTCGAAACGAACAGAAGACTGACGGTGGTCGGGGTAGCTATAAGGGGGGAAAAGAAGTAAAAAGTTAGCCGAAGATGTCCGGGGAGGGGGTTGAGTGGATTGGTGTAAACATATAAACAAAACAAGAACGGGGGGACACCGCTCATTGGGGGGAGTGGAGCCCGTTTCGTGACACGTAATTTAGTCTGGGGCTAAAATCGGCGCCTCTAGACGATAGCGGCTCCACTTCTTCCCAGCGGTGGCTCGTGTTTGGGCACAAACAGAGCGACAGCTGGTTGAATCGGGAAGGCTGGGTAAACAAAAGATGGGCTCGGCGCAGAAACATACCGTTCACGGGTCAGATCAACCTCGGCTGTGTAGCGCTGGTCAAACTGCTGGTTGGATTGCTGGGAGTGCTGGATGTCCTGAGACTGGGAGTAATCCTGAGTGTACTGAAAGTCCTGCTGGCTCTGCTGCTGGAACTGAGGCGGGAATTGGTTGCGGGGAGCTTCTTCCTTCACACGAAACTCGACTTCTTCTCTTCCTTTGACACGGGGGTCTTGGAGAGTGGCGGAGATTCGAGTATCTTCCCGTTCGACGCCTGAAGTGCGATCAAGTTGAACTTCTCCCTCTACTCTCGTCTGAGTAGTTTCAGAGACAGCGTCACTCCGGTACGACGACGGGAAGACACTGAAGGGGATGGGGACACGGGCGTCAAAGTCCAGATTGCCTGACTTTGGAGCGTCTTCTCTTGAATTCCTCTCGAACTGTCGTGAAACAACTCGAAAGGGTAAACAAGAAAAGACTTGACGGGGAGAAGTCTTTCTCGGAGGGGAAAGAAGTGGGGAGAAAGGAGGTGATCGGGGAGATCAAATCTTTCAAGATAAGGATGAAGGGGGGGGGGTAAGTACAGAGTACAAACGAATTGAAGAGGATAAGAGTAGGGTAGAGTGGAGGAGGATGGAGGAAGCAGGAGGGGGAGGTGCGAGAGAAGGTTATTTATTGTTTCGCGGTTGCGGTTGCGGTTGCGCGGGTTTGGTTTGTTTACCCCCTTTGGCCCGATCGGTGGGATCGGCTTCCGAGGTTCCTACTTCACTCCAGTAATCACCTGGCATATCTATATAGATGGAGTTATACTCTCTGGAATGTGTCATGTTCCCCTTTGGAATGTAGTCTATTTGGACTTCATTTTTATCTTCGGAACATCACTGGATTCCTCTTCTCTCTTCAGTATGGAGTACTGTATGTACAATTCTCCCATACATAAATACGGATACACACCGTACAGTACGCACCGTACTATACGGTACACACCGTCACATGTAGGCAGTGGCTGCCATGGCAACCACCTGGGGGCAACCCCTAAAATAGCCGGGTCCCGCCGATCGGCCGATTTCCCTGGTTTCTGCTTTCCCCGTGGCTTTGCCTTTACACTTGCAGTGGTACACTTGCTTGCACAGCTTGTGCTTTGTTTACAGAGTACTCCGTACCGAGGACTAACTCAACTAGGACACCCTCTCTCTGGTTCGCGTCTCCCCCAATTGACGCAATTGACCCTCTGGATCTTCTTCCCTCTTCTCCTTCCCTCTCTTGCATCAAACCACCAGTGGACCCGACAACGCACTGTCTCATATCCACCCGTATCGCGCGGTAATGGATGCATCACGCCCAACCTCCCCCGGTGAATCGGGCATCCTGCAGGCGTCTAGACCCGCCAGACTTTTATCCCGAGGGCTGGGCAACGGAGCTGAGCTGAGCTGAGCTGAGCTGGGGGTTGCTCCACCCGAGCAATCCGGTGGTGGGTGCGGTGACTGTGATTGTGGACAAGTGGAGCTGGTCTCTCTGTATCCTGTCCATTTCATCACTGTCGATCAATGGCGGTGCCTATCGTACCTACGTAAATACATACAGAATACACACTAATGTTGAATCGCAACATGTACAGACAAACGTACAATGTACAATTACACTATTACTCCGTACTTTGTCAGTGGCAAAACTTGAATAATTTACAATGCTCGGACTTATCCCATCCAATTGGTTCGATTTGTTTTTCCCAGCCTGCAAAAAAAGTACATCTATGAAACAGCGTCTAAAAAGAGGCTGGTAGAGGGGGCAGGGGAGGCTGGCGCACCCACGCACGCCACCTCTCCCCAACCAACCCAGCCCAACCCAACGAGAGACATCATTATACACGGTGAGAAAGAAACGAGGGTATCAAAGTGTATATCGCACGCAATCACCACAAAAAAAAGAGAGACCTGGAATTTCCCCTGCCCCCCAAAAAACAGGGGGCAGGTAAAGAGTATCAAGGCAAAAACGGGGGCAAACCATTGGCTCTGCCCCAGACGAGAAAGAAAATGAAAATGAAATGGATAAAGTGAAAGTGGAAACAGGCGGGGAGACAAACCCACGATCGGGGCCGCGTATATCAGTCATTAAGATTAGATCCACTTGGAAATGGAATCCACGCCTGTCTCTTCAAGACACGACGCCGGGTATCTTTCCTTCCCCCAGTAACAGAAAAAAATCAACAGTGAAGAGAAAATAATGGAAGAAGAGGAAGAAAGAAAGACATTAAACATTGTAATGAGGAAAGAGGAAACAAATCCAATTTCTGTCCATCGTGAAGTGAAAAGAGAGAAAAAGGCAATCCGTAGCACCACATCTTAAGAGGCATCACTTTCGTAACCCAAAAGCCTTGCGAAGCATCGGGAATCGCTTCTTTCGTCCCGGCCCAGCAATTACAACGTCCCGGACTGTAGCCCCCTGGTCCTCGGGATTCGTCGTGCTCGTGATATCGGAGGCTGCGTCGTTGATATCTGGACCGGCTGCGACTGCGGGTGCTTCGGACTCTTTAAGAATGGAGGTTGTCCCCGGCGCATTGCCACCATTGACAGTAATGCTTCCGTTGCGCTCTGCTGGTTCTACCACCGGCTCTATTTTTTGCGTTCGCAAAGGCGATGATGGGAGACTGTGGCTTGGCTCGACGACTGGTTCGGGAGTATACGTTCGTGGCTGGGCCTCAGGACGAAGTGGCCATTGCTGTCCACCTCCAATAGTATTCCGTTTAGTGAGCCTCTTCATCAACTTAGGCGAAGACGGGGGCTCCGAGTGCGTTGCTGTCACGGTTGTCTGGTTACCCGTCTGAACTCCATTGGTATAAGGCTCTTCTCGCAGCTGGTCGCGTTCCAGCCGCGACCGCTCGAGGGGCGTATCTCTTCGGGACGGGCTTTCGGCATCCACCTTGCTAATGCGGTTGTTTGTGTTCTTGCCCTTTTTCAGGCCGAGTCGGGCGAGGATGGATGTTTTGCGACTCTGTGGGGGCTGCATGATGAATTCCTCTAGTTCTCGCTGCGTCATGCCGCGCTGGCGCGCTACGGCAGCCATACCGGACATGTTCGGGGAAGCAACAGTTCGATCGCGAGAACGCGGCGGGATGGGTCTGAGTAGAGATGCGCTCGTCTGAGGAGCGTGTTGGTGACGCTCTCCTTCCGAGCTGTCCTCCAACTCGGTCGAATCGCCATCATTTGTGCCTCTGCGGCGTGGGATCCCACGGACGGGTCGCATGGCATTGTTGGGTTCTTCTCCTTCATCGCTGGAATCTGCAAAACGACTGCGGAAGACTTGAGGCTCATCTTGACCACGCTCATCGTCCGAATCTGCGAATCGGGTTCCTGACATTCCTTTGGGAATTGGCTTAGTAAATCGCGCTCGTGGTGCCTTTTTGTTTGTCGAGAAGAATGAATACTTTTCACCACCAGTACCTGTGCCGCGGAGCGTCTTCCTCATAGTAGTTGCGGAGGTGGACCCTGATGAAAGCGGCCGGTGATCGATTGGGGACTCCGTCCCGGCCGAGGGAGATGACGGCTGACCATTGGCACCACTGCCTCTCATAGTCCGCCGCATGGCATGCGGGCCGTCACTTCGAGTAGAGGAGTTGGCCCGCTTGAAGCTACTAGAGGAATCACTGCCACTCGACATTGTACGCCGAAGGCCGGGGCCTCGCGCCTGGAAAGCTGGGCCCAGAGAAAGCGGGCGAGGTTTGCCATTTCCAGTACCGTTTGTATGGCCAGAATAGCGAGGATCTTGCAAGTTTAGACTACCACCATAGGCGTCTACCGACATAGGCCTCCTTTGTTTGTTATCCACCTGAACGGAACCATTTGATGGTCGGGCCTGGGTGTTGATCGACAAAGGAGGGTAAGGTGTTTGCAGATTCATTGGAGATTCAGGCGGGGATGCTTCCTCTGACTGGCGGCTGACCAGCTCTTCTGACGGCGTTGCGAAGCGATCGATTTCTGATGGATCGATTGCATTTTGTGGCTCATTTTCAACGACTGCAGTCCGTTCCGTAGGCCTTGGTGTAGTATCGCGACTCTCGGCGATGGGCTCCAACGGTGCTGATCTGGGAATTGATCGGCTGTCGACAATAGCATTGATTGAGCCAAACCCATCACCGTCCTCAGGGTCCTCGGGGGCATCACTATAGATACTGTCATGGTCACTCTCAGTATAGATGCTGTCGCTATAGTCTTTATTCGCTTCATCCAAGTTCGGAATTGCGCTTGCCACGGGCTGGTTTTTAGCAGTCTGGGCTTCGGTCGCAGATTTAAGGCTCCGATCCGAGTTGGATGGCGGGAAGCCACCAGGGATTTGATACTGCTCAAGAGATGATCGAGATGATCGCTGGACATCGAAACTCTTACGCTCGTCAACAGGAGGCGTTGCAGGCTCCACGGCAATCGAAGGCGGAGGTAGCTGGGAATCAGTACTGGGGTGCGGTTGCTGTTCGGCAAGACTACCAATCGCCACGCCATCTAACCTATCGGCTGGAGCTGCATCTTGTTGAGATGGGGCGGATCCAATTATTGACATTCGTTCCACAGATTTGATATCGTGAGGCTGCGAGGGCTCCTGCTGTTCATGGTGAAGAATCCCTGCAAGGGCATGGTCATTTGAGAAGGATGTGAAAGGTGCGGAGGCTTCATCCTCGGACGAGCTAGTGGATTCATTGTCACTGAAATTCGGGATCGGTGGTCGGGCAAGTCCTCCACTTCGATTCCCGCGAACACTGCCAAACGATGGAAGCGCGGGTCGAGGTTTCATGACCTCATCAAAGTCGTCGTCGTTGGTGATGAACTCCGCCGCCGGGGACTTCTTCTTCACCACATTGAACCAATTCTTGCGAGTCTTGGATTTGGACGGCGGAGAGTCGGGAACATACTCCTCTGGCGATGTTGGGGGGCTGGCTGCCACGCCAACAACTTCAGCTTCATCATCGAAGCTCACCTTCACGGCTCGCTTCTTAACACCGACCCGGAGTCCCTCATCAGATGCAATTGAGGTGCCACCATCAGACAGCTCACTGTTGGCCAGACCAACTCGGCCAGCAGTGGCCCTCTCCGGAGACAATGAATTCCCACGTGTAGTCTTGAGGGCCGATTTGACGGGAGAAAGTGACCTTGATGGAGGCTCGTGGACTTGTTCGCCCGTTGCTGTCACAGAAAGCCACTTAGCAAATCGCGCCGATCGGCCAGGGCTGCTGGATTGTTCGAGGTGAGCCTCTTGCTGAGGTGTCGGTTGCTTTTCTGCGTTCGGTGATGCATGTGGTGTTACTTGAGGTGTCCTTTGTGGGGTGGTAATGGGCTCGTGATGATCGGTTGGTCCAGAGGCATTTGCCAATTGCTTGCTGGCGTCCCGAGTGCGGGAGATGTCAATATCATCCTGGATTTGGGACTCGTGCTCGGGCACAACGGAGGGCCATTGATTCGGGACTGTTCGGGAGGAAGAATGCTCGGTGTCAGAGCTATATGTCGTATTTGGTCGCGAGTGCTCGGCCTTCTGCCTCTGCGGGCTAGTTGCCGAAGGTCCAAGGTCTGTTCGCGTAGCCCTTGCATGAACCGGCTGCTCTGGCCGAGGGCTGCTCTTCTGCGCGCTAACTGCTTGAGCGGCAGCGATAGCAGTACCAGCTGCAGGTCCAGCTGACTTATTTGCAGGACTTGCCTCGGAGCGCCCCACTGCCGGTGCTTTCGACCTCGTGTTGACCGGTTTCTCCGACATCTGAGAAAGGGCCTGCTGAGCGCTGGCCACTTCCACCGATGATACATCGCGAACAGCAGTCCCTCCAAGACTTATAGGTTGATTCTCCGGCAGAGTGGGCGAATTCGGTCGCGAGCCCCTTGGATAAGAGAAATTGACCGAATTTCGGCTACTCGGACGATCCAACTCTGGCACTGTTGTCAAGCTTTGAAGGCGTGTATGTGTGGGCGACCCCGAGGCACTCTCCCGATCTACACTCAATCCTCGTGTGTTTGCTCGTGGTGGGGATGCTGGTGGAGATCGCATGGATGGCTCGAGGCTAGCGGCACGGCGCGGAGGAAGCTTTCTCGGAGCATACTGGCTAGGCAGCGACGGCAACGGAGGGACATCGACGGGTAGAGTCTGGGGTACGGAGGCGCCGGAGCTTGTGGACGGGCGACTCGGCGATGAATCCCGGAATGTTCTGGCGGTCATCGAGCTGGAACTATTAGACCTGCGGAGGGTCCCACCACCAACACTCGCCGAGCGACGGCCATGTATCGGGCTGGCTGGCGATTGTGTCGAGGCCCGTCGCTGGACCATGCGCTTGGTCTGCACATCTTCGACATTCGTCGGGGTTGGTGTCAGATTCCGTAGCGCGGCCGCAGCCGCCGCAGAAGAGAGGCTGTTGGACGACGGTTGCGACTTCAGGAAGGCATGGCTCGCTGCGGACTGCGCTGAATGTGCTGCAGGTGTGGAGAGTGGCTATAGTAGGGACGTATAGTAGGTTAGCGCATTGGTCACGATCAATTAAGTCATTGCCGACCACGCGAATGGGCATTGGGTAATATGAGGAGTCCTCGATTGAGCGGATCTCTCGCTCGGTCTCTCTCAGTTCTGACGACATACCTGATGGTGATGGGAGGAGCTCCTTTTGCGACGGCCGAACATGATCGGTATAGGTCTGCGAGGCTCGCGACAACTAAAGGATCAAACAACCAACCGGACACTGCACAAAGCAGCGCCGGGGAGGATCCGAAGATCGGGACGGAAGACTCGGAAGTGAGGATGTTGAGACGTGCAGAAAAAGTTGCTCGGAGATATGCGTGATGTAGCTTCGGGGGGGGGGAGGGGGCCAAAGAGCGCGTGTGGGCGACGAATGAACGAGAGGAGCGGCGACCGAAGACGAGCAAAGAAGAAAAAAAGCGAATGCAGATAAGCCAGTCAGACTAGCTAAGGAAGGGGTGTTGGTGGTGGAAGGTCGAAGGTTTGAAGGTTTGAAGGTTGAAGGGAAAAAGGAAGATGGGAACTTGCGTCATGACTTGAACGAAACGGGGACCGCACTAGCAGGGCTACTACTGGTACTACTGGTACTACTGGTACTACTGGGTCAGGCACGAGGAAAGTCTATCCAACTTTCTTACTTCCTTCTCAGCTTACATAGTTAACTATTTAGTAGTACTCGTTACCATCTCGGTAATTACTAAAATCCATAGCTACTCCTGGAACTCCTGGTACTCCTGCCTACTGGCTCAACCATCAGCCTGATGCTCCCCCGTTCACTACTCTATAAATTCCTCCCCTCCCACCTCCCACCTCCCACCACAAGCTGACTTACTCCTACTCCCTACAATTCAAATGATTCCCATTCAATAATCGCAGATTACCAGAATGTCTGATACCTCCTCACTGCCCCTCCCCGAGGGTGTCTCCAGTCGTCTGGTCGCGACCACCGATCTGACCTTCCACATTCTCGAAGCCGGCGCCACTCCCGATCGCGATCGTCCCTTGGTGATCCTCCTACATGGTTTCCCAGAGATCGCCTACTCCTGGCGCCGAGTTCTGCCCAAATTGGCCGCTGCCGGTTTCTACGCCGTCGCTCCCGACCAGCGCGGCTTCGGTCGGACCACAGGTTGGGATACCCGCCAGTATGAGGACGTCGATCTGTCCACCTTCTCACTGACCACCCTCGTGCGCGATATCGTCCTGTTGGTCAATGCTTTGGGTTATCGATCCGTTCATTGTGTCGCGGGCCACGACTGCGGCGCTGTCACGGCCTCAACATGCGCCGTGGTCAGGCCGGATTTCTTCCGAAGTGTCGTGCTCATGAGCCATCCATTCAACGGGACTCCTGAACTGCCCTTTAACACTGCTAACAATTCTAGCAACGATGGTCAAATGGCTGGACAGGCTGCTGGTGCTGGTGCCGAGGGTTCGGCGGCGGCATCAGGTATCCATGAAGCGCTCGCTCAGCAAGGACGCAAGCATTATAAATGGTACTACTCCACACCACAAGCAAGTCCAGATATGTCCGATCTCGCCCCAGAAGAACTCCACCGCTTCCTACGAGGCTATTTTCATCTCAAAAGCGGCTCCTGGCCTGGCAACAACCCCCACCCACTGAGCGGTTGGTCCGCCGATCAAGTCGTCCAAATGCCCGGGTATTACATCATGCCAGCAGATGCCACGATGCCCGAGGCTATTGAGCGAGACATGGCAGACGAACCCACCAAGGGCCTATCCTCGCACTCCTGGCTGCCGGATGATGAGCTTGCAGTCTATGTGGGCGAGTACGCTCGCACCGGTTTCCAGGGAGGACTGAATTGGTACCGCGTGCGCACTGCTGCCGGCGGCCGTTATACGCGAGATTATGATCTTTTTGCGGGGAAGAAGATTGAGATACCGTGTGCTTTTATCTCTGGAAAAAAGGACTGGGGGATTTACCAGGAGCCCGGGGCGTTGGATAAGATGACTAGCGGTGCGGTGTGTTCGGACTTCCGCCTGTGTCGACTGTTGGATGGAGTTGGCCATTGGATACCTCAGGAAAGTCCGGATGAGGTGGCGCGAGCTATCATTGATCTAGTACGAGAATTAAATTAGGAATACTACCTTAGTATACATAGATACCCCAGAATACTGGCAGAAATAGCACCATTCGTGGATATTCACAAAGAAACAATGCCCGCAACGATAACTTGAATATACCATTTCTACTCGGTATGCGAGCTTGAATATGCAGTAGCGGTACAAGTTTCCCATTTCGTCATATCTATTTGGAATTTGGTGGCGGGGACCAACACCAAACTAGACATACCTTCATCCATTAACCCTGCGTCGTCCGAACTGCAGAGTTATGTCTCGCTCCAGCATACATCCAAGAGGAGAGGACACAGCCTAGCTCCTGTCCAACTTGAACCTAGCAGGGCGTAGCTATGTTTTATTGATGGCTTTGTTGATTAAGTAGCTAGATTGGTACTAATGTTCCTTTAAAACTGTGGTATCTGTCGAACTCCTTGTGAACCTTTCCCGCAAAAAGTCACGCAGACAATAAAGTCCGTGTAATACCGCACTACTAGACCGGAGTTGCTTGCTCAGGATAGATAACTTGAATTTTTCAATCTAGGCCAGCACAAAGCGATAGATCAGATCTCCGTTCGGGGATTGATCTGGGCTGTGAGAGGTTAGCGGGTGAGTTCTGGATAGCAGTGAGAGGAAGCCTATTTACTTGTGCCCTATCCCATCTCAGAAGAATAATACCACATACGCGCCCCCGAGCCCTTTCTAAATGTAGTGTCTGGGTACCAGTCCTTCTTTCGCATCTCCAACCCCTCGAGGTAAGCCAGGCGATCTTCCTCAATCCTTTGGGCAGAGGGTTTCTTCTGTCGTTTTCTTTTTTATGAAGGAGGATTTGGAGGTGAATGGCTAGGGCCTTGGCTGTGGATCTTTGTTGTCTCAGTTGGAAGCTGTTGTGGGGGTTCCTGGATGTTTTCTGGTGTTGAGGAGTGACGCTGAGTCGTTTTCGACGAGACAAGAGGCGTCAAATCAGTGATTTCTGAGTAAGTTGGGGGGGGGAGGGGGTTCCACCGGAGACTTGGAGATGGCCCAAATAGCAATGTTGGTCAGTCCTTGCCGCAGATACTGAGGTTACAGCGAGGAGCGAACCTTTTTCACAGCGCCGGAATTGCGCAATGGAGGTGCCCAGGTGATTAGTGAGGGCTAAGAGATGGATTAAAGAAAGCGACACGGTGCCAGATGGATGTCAGGATGATTCGAAAGGGAAGGAAGAGTGAAGGGTGGAGACGGGAAGAGGAGGAGTGGTGATGGATGTTATCCATGGCAAGAGCGATAGCCTTCAATAGGAGCGGTGCTGTTGGTGACTGCCAGTGTTCAAGGGAAAGTGACGTACAGTGATAGACTCAATAAAATATATAAAGAAGGTAAGATTGGAGGCTGTCTACTCTCTGGCATTGTATAAGAGATCTGAGCTCATCCAATTCAATAATTTTGGTAACATATTAATCAAATAGAATGGGTATGGTGCACAAAGAAGCAAATTCAACGCACGCAAGATGCAAATGAGAAAAGAAAAAGTGATGTAAAACATATCTACATAAGGCCGCCCAAAAGCGTCGCTAGTAACAGCGGTACCAGTGCAAGCAAGGTCTGCTGCGGAGGCGTAATTATAGCCGCTCCGGACCCGATACCACTTGTCGTGTACATATATTGGAAGCTGATATCGCTAGAGTTGAAACAATTGTCGCGAGTCACGGAATCCTTGATATCCGGGTCTTGCGGGTCGGCAAATTCGATATCGACGCACTAGGAAAGGAGTGATGTTAGATCAGGAAGAAATACCAATTACGGGGGGAAATAGAGTAAGAACATACATTATACAGTGCGGCACCATGCTTTGCGATCTCTACCACTTGGATAGTGGCCTTGTCACCGATTTGCGCACTGATATTGGCCGGCAGTGGGACTTGTGGTAGGCAGATTGTGCCAGGGTAGGGGTCATTTGTTGGACCGGTGATCTGGAAAGGTGAGACGACAGGGTGACTCATGTTCTCAGGCACCTCGCCCAAGCCAAAGTTGACGTAAATCAGAGCAGTCTGGTGACCGGGGAACCAGCCCGGCTGCATCGCGAGGGCGCCCCCGTTAACGGGCCATTTCGTTCGATTTTGAGATGTAGGCATGCCGCCACCTGGATGGATGAATTATGGTTAGAATTCCGATCTAAGAATTGCGAGCGATTTGAGTCGCGGGCAATTGTTGACGTTGCGCCTTACAAGGATACATCCACATCATGCCGTATGGGTAAATGTATGAGCCGTTCTTCTCATCCCATGCAACGCCTAGACCGTTTGCCTCGGCGACGGTCCCATTTGTGTGGAGGTTGTTGCCTCGGTAGCCGGGGTATGTGATAACGGTATGGGCGTGGGCGAGGCCGATACATAGCAGGAGGAGGATGGAGGTCCATCGTGATATGGAGTGCAAAGCCATAGCGAAATGTGTGTAGGAAAGGTGTGTCTGAGCGACAGCCGCGAAAGGACGACAGGTACACACCGAAAAGCAGGCAAAGAACTGCTTGTCGGGCCTTTTTATTCGAAAGTCAAGCTCCGTCTGTGAACGGGACGACGGTCAACGTCGATCACGCATTCGATTGTTGGCGGTACGAGGGAGGAGAGAAAGGATAAGCATCAAATCATTCAAGAAAGAGGATCAAGCCACTGGAGGAATTTGGAGGACCATTCCTCCTTTTGAGGGGTACCTCTCGTTGGGTGCAGGCATGTTCGTGGCGGACGAGTCAGGACGCAGGACTTGGATGTGACTGACACTGCAGGAGGTGATGGTGTGTGAATGGCCCAGACCTTGTTGAGTGGAGTGGGATCATCACGGCCCTGCTGCAAGTGCCATCACTTCTCAGTCTAGATGAGCATGGTGATTGGTGGGGCGCCAGCAGCTCGAAGCGCCGAGGAGGACGCTAAACTATACTGAGGATGGTGACAGTGAGTGAGGAGAGGCGGAGGTGGGCGGGCGTGGGCGCTTAGTGCCAGTGGTGCAGTGTGATGGTGATTGCCCGACAGGAACCGCTAGTGCAGGTCTTAAGCATGGTGAAGGTGAAGGTGACGGTGATAGAGTCGTTGAATGGTGATGAACTGCACTGGCCACCGATCGTCGGTTCTCCGTGGGATCTCCCGGGGAAGCGAACTTGAGCGGGGAACGGGAAGTCCTCTTGGACCGAATTGCAAACGAGATGCTTGGTTGCACTGGGGCTGGCCCGATTCAAGTTCGAGCTTGTAGCTGTCGCAAGGCGTTCAACGTTCTTGCGTGTTCACTATCGGTGTTCCTGTGTGTTCCTGGGCCTAGCATTCCCCCACAGAACCCACATAGATTCTATTACATACTAGCTTCTCAACTCATATTCCCTCCAGCAGACCTAAAATTCATTGTTAATGATAGAAAATCGGTAGTGCCAATACTAGTAGTATCAGTAGCAGCATTACCATAACTAATACCCGCTAGAAAAATCGGCCACCCGTCATCGACCAAACGAATATTGCCAAATTTATCGATAGAGGCCAGCCATTCTTTCTCGCATAGCAAACGTAGTATTTGGAACCCCATGGTCACTAAGATAATACTTAACGCAGCATCCCGATGTGCAGCGTTAGTCGTAAGTCATAAGGCGCCACGGATTGCGTCGAAAAAGAGATCCAAACCCTCTTCCTGTCGAAACCGACCAATGACCACCTTCGTCTTTTTGCAGTGTAGCAGCAAGTTTTGCTCAGAATTTGTCATTCCGAAGCTCTATGTTCCCCGGTTTCATGATTTCTATTCTACTAGGCTTAGGGCTGGCAATTATAGATAATTTAAGAATTGGAAGCTTTCAAATCGAGATATTCGAATTTGCACCTGGGCATTTACTTCGTGGTATTTCGTCTCGACGCGACTATTTGAAAATATAGCTAGATCAAGAAAAACATTATTCCCTGTAACTTTTCAAGGGCAGTAGTACCTGTCGCAATTCACAGGACAGTACTGGCCAGTGTTGCCCTCCATGACATTGCATTTCGCTCCATCGCCGCCTTTGGGGCCAGCACATTCATAGAAACCGCACTTCAGTAGACCGAGAAAATAGAACTTAGACAACAATCACTTACCGATCCCACGAGGTTACAGAGACTTTATTGGAAATTTCCTGGAAAGGACAGAATTGAGGGAGTGGTCTGGACTTGGATCTGCATTCTTCAATCAATCACCAGGGTGTTCCCGACTTGTTGCGAGCAATACGGTAGCAAAAGTCGGTCACTATTGGGTTACTGCCAGAATATCGGCCACACTTCCCGCACCATTCTAAAGACCCATGGAACTTTGGTGGAGGAATAATGTTCAGGGTGATTTGCGAATAGTGCGAATCTTTTGGAATCCGAGCTGACGGGTGGAGAAATCCAGGATATTTTGGTGCTGCATTATGATCTATTTTCCAAGCCAAGAGGGGTTCATTGAAGTCGACTCGAAAGACCCACGTGGCTGTCCAAATATTGGGTCTTTACCCCTATTCCGTGGTTAGTGTACTCCGTATGTACTCCGTACTCCGCATAGTGGCGTAATATTGTGGCTGTACTAAGGAAAAAGGAAGAAATAGGTCAATGATTGGCTTCAAAGAAAGGACCAGCTGAAAACTGCCGAGGCTTTCGATTTTCGCTTTCCAAATGGATGCCTAATCTCTAGCTGGGAATTGACTAAATGGAGTATGTCCCTGGTTTTTCGGATCTCGGCAAATTTAATTGGGTATTGGCTGACTCGTAGTCTACCAAGCCCCAACAAAAAGCTTCGCAATAATTCACGATGAGCACGGATGATCGCTAGTCACAACTTTAACTTCCGATACTACTAGTAGTACCCCTCTTTTCACTAGGATATGTCGAATCGAGATCAGATTCGAGCACACCCCACCATCGGCTAAAATGACACCATCTTCCAAGGTTTACTCACTCTTCTCCTATAAAGCCCCCAGACGTGGACACTGAAAGAATTAGAACTGGACAAGAAATTTACATCTTTTGAGACTTTTCATCGGACTGAAATTCAGTGATTAGCAAAATGTCATCTTCAAACTATGGGAACGACGTAAGTTGAGATCCGGATTTTGTCCGTGTTTTTCTTTTTTTTGCAAAACAGAATGGGCGATGGCATGATCTATCACTGTCTTTTTGCCATTCTCAGACCGGGCAGTCCTAATGGAAAATTTTAGCGCCTTGACGGCTACCAGGGCGATGGCTCTTCTGGCCGTGACAGCTCCTATGGCTCGTCCGGCAATGACAACTCGTATGGTTCATCTGATCGGGACAACTCTTATGGCTCCTCTGGCCGCGATAATTCCTCATCCGGCGGTAACAACTCCTATGGTTCGTCCGGCAATGACAACTCCTATGGTTCGTCTGGTCGTGACAACTCTTATGGCTCCTCTGACCGCGATAATTCCTCATCCGGCGGTAACAACTCCTATGGCTCTTCCGGCAATGACAATTCTTATGGATCGTCTGACCGGGACAACTCATATGGCTCGTCTGACCGCGATAATTCGTCATCTGGCGGCAACAAATCCTATGGCTCCTCTGGCCGCGATAATTCCTCATCCGGCGGTAACAACTCCTACGGCTCGTCCGGCAATGACAACTCCTATGGTTCGTCTGGCCGTGACAACTCTTATGGCTCGTCCGGGGGTGATAATACCTATGGCTCTTCCGGCCGCGATGATTCCTCGTCTAGCAGCAACAACCGCGACAACTCGTATGGTTCATCCGGCCGCGACAACTTTTCGTCCGATCGTGACACCTCTTATGGCTCGTCCAACGACAACGACTCCTATGGCTCGTCTGGCCGCGATAATTCTTCGTCCAATCGTGACAACTCTTACGGCTCCTCCAGCGGTGATAACTCCTATGGCTCGTCCAACACTGGAAGCACTGTTGAAAAGCTTGTGGAGAAGGCCGGCGATATTGCGGGATTTTCCAACTTCGGCCAGGGTGGCCGTGATAGACGCGATTAAGTACACCAACTCACTTCCTCTAAGACCAATCTAGATCGCAAGGAAGCTGGGAAATCTGCATTTGTTGGAACATGTGAATGAGAATACTTGAATGTTGAACTTCAGTATAGTCCAATAACTTCAATCTTGGAAAATTAAGCGCATTGTATTATCGGAGGCCTGATGCTTCTCGGTTATAACTCCATATTTCATGCTTGATGGCAATTAAGAACTCCAATAATATACTATTATCACTGCTTGCGAAAAGAAAATCCAGCAAAATAATAACAGCGTCTTACTAAGGTGCTAAACCGAAAGTGACAATAACTCACTAGTTCACCCGAAGTTGGATCCAATAGTTCACACTGGCAGGTCCTCCTCCCGGGGCCCGTTTACACACCCTATATTAGTATATTTGCCCAAACAGCACTTCATTTACTCAGGCATACATATTTTCTTCCATCCGAGAGACCTTGTAAGAGATACCGATTTAAAATATTATTATATAGTAGTAGTAGCAGATTGAGCACCAGATTATTTGCACCAAATAGTACTATTCAACATTGTAGATACTATGCCTCCGCTTGAGCCAAATAGTAGAGGCGCATCTTCCAAAATGCATGCTCCTGTGCCGAGAAAGATACCAGAGTCCTGGAATCTGTCTTCTCGACATATGTTTGGATGATCGATGACTCGGTGTTCTCTAATGGACCTCCAAGGACGAGTTTCGGATTGGACGGAAGCAGCATATCCAAATGTTTGCGCTCCGCACCAGGGCAAAAAAGTAATGTTTTGGATGTGACACGCTCAAAGCCAACAGGGGTATTAACCACAGTCATACCAAGTGATTCAAGAAGTGCACGGTCGAGATTGTTGAAGACGGGATCTTGGGCGTAAATCGGAAAAGATGAAGAGCGGTTGGCACCTTTGTATGAAAGATGTAAGTTGGGAGACGACAACCGAAATTGATTATCGAGTGCTTTTTCAAGGGGGGAGGAACGAACTAGTAAATACATCCTTGATAGTTTCCAACGCAGCAAGCTGATACATAGAAACAGCCCGGCGGTCAACCCAACCATCTCGCAGGAACCCACTCGGACTGCCAAGCCCGATGCAGACAATTCCGTCAACATTCAAATCCTGCGACGAGGTTTCCGTCTCTTGGTCGTGTATCCTCTGGTCCAAATGCACCCTCAGTTTCTGCCATGTCTCCGACTGAGCCCATCGCTCCTTATAGCCTTTATATTGCGTCTCTAACTCCTCAAAGGTCAGACGAGCCGGTGCCTCAGCTGGACTGAGAACCAGCTCAGTCTCATCAGCCTTGTTGGTCTTGCGGTCGCTCCGTGCCTTGGTAGTGCGTACTACGCGCCGCACATTGCTCCCGCTAGTGACATGAGTCCAGCCGTCGTCATCGGTGACCTCGAGGCGCTTTTGGGCAGAGACAGGATTGCGCTTCTTGCGGCTACTGTGTGGCATAGCGCTCTCTATGTACGCGCAGCTTGGAACCTCAACCTGCGCTTCGTCTCAATTTCAAAAATCGTTCAATAGTAAAAGTAATTGGTGAAATTCTTAATTCGTGGCTCCCAAGCGGGGACTTTTTCGGACGATAAGTGATTACTCAGCCCGATAAGCCCGCTACCATTTTTGGATTTATATAGTTGGCATGGCATGGTACCATGGTAGTAGCTATGCCATGAGCTCTAAAAGTGGTAAAGAACCGGAATTATTTATTATTAGTATACTCGCCTGAGACGTAGGTCATAACAGACTGACAAGGATATGGCGCATATGGTAAAATCGTGAGGGACAGGGAGAACATTATCTTCACTAAAACGCCAATTGGACAATGGGTGTTTAGCGTCGGCATGAAAGTGTTAGTATTACGCCAGGAGTTAGACATATATGGTTCGGGGTTGGAGAATGAAAACAATAAATATCGGCTGAAAGCACATCTTTTTTGAAAGATCGTACAGCAAAGCTCATATCCGAGAGAAGGACACAAACACAGTGCAAAAAGCAAAAAAGTGGACGAATGGCGATTCGAACGCCAGACTTTTCGCATGCAAAGCGAACACTCTACCAACTGAGTTATACGCCCAAAGGTACGTCATCTAAAATAAGGATGGATTCATACATCTTACATTCCTGCAAATAACCATAATTCAACAATAGATCGCCGAGGTCCTGCAAACGACATGACTCCTCATGACGCCAACCTTTTTTGAACGATATTTCACCTTAGGCCTTTTTCAATTCATCCCAGCACCAGTGTTAAAAATCATTGGTCTTTCCTACCTTACTATTAAATCTGAACATGCATCCAAGTCTCCCAAGTAACGAGTTTCATGTCCTGGTAATTCGCCTATTCGAATGGCCCACAGATCAAGGCATACTTTTGGATGAATATCCAGCGAGCATGGTAATACATTGCCTCTTAATTGGGAGAGGAGGGGTTTCGGATATACTTAGATAGTCTGCCCACATTTTTCTGCGAAGACCAAGGAACAACTCCTACTAGCATCCTTTCTCCAAAATGCCAAGACAACCTACTTCTCACCACAGACCCACCTATGTTGTCGCCTGTACGGCTGATCCAAAAAGGCGCGCGAGAATGACGTCCTTTATTAGTATCTAGATATCTTAATGGTACCCTGAATTGGGTACTTGGGTCGAAGGTAAAAATTCAACATTCCAACGTACTAATATTACTTCCATAGATTCAAGTCCGTACTAGTACTGGATAGGGTGACCTTGAAAATATACTACAATATGTTCTAAGGCAGCATGTATAGAAACCTTGGAAAAACTTGGAACGTAATTGTCACTTGGATTGCATTTAAAAAAATAAAACCACGTAGAAGCCCATTTCTGAATAGTGTATAATCACTGTGGCCGATAAACGCTCATTTCAAAGCCATTGGTAAATGGGAGAGTCATATTTTGGAACCCATTTCCAGGTGCCCGCAAGTAAGCAAGTAAGTCTGCATACCCCTTGGCTCCCGATATGGTGTTATCCGTAAGAATGACTGCCCCAGGTCGAAGACGGGGCAAAACAGTCTTCAGCGTAGGAAGAGATAATGCAGACCAGACTACAAGTTATATTAATACAAGGTGAATAAAGAGAAACGGATTGGGAATCAGACTTACTGTCGAGAAGCAGAAGATCAACCTCGGGCAAACCGGATTTGAGAGTTTCAAGTAAATCGCCCTCTCTCAAATCAATCTCCTTCTCAACTTCCGGACCACATTGTGCCCAGTACTTTCGAGCAATTGCCGCCTTTTCTGTTTCCTTCTCGGTTGCGATCACAACTCCAGATTTACCGGTGGCGGCTTTGGTTTTGCCGATAGCGAGAGCTAGGTAGATTGTGCTGACGCCGAAACTAGTACCTGCCTCGACAATATTCGTCGCACCCATGGCATTGATCAATTGATAGGTGAACTGGCATTTGTCCTCATCCAAAGCGATGAATTTATCAAGCATGAGGCGGTCAAAGTCATCCTTTGGGTTGCTATTCGACCCTTTTTCCTGGAGGTCGCCCAGAACATCGGATGAAAATACTTTGCCTTTTTTCGAAATGCCAGCTTCTTGATCCAATGAAATTTGGTGGAGTTCCGAGAGGAGTTGCAGGATATGCGGGGCAGCGCTGATAGGAGATGGCGAGGACATTGTCAAAATTCTGAGACAGTTCGAAGTTGCGAAGTGAAGTTTTCGTGATATAGATGAGAAGAAAAGAAAAGACAAACCCAAAAGGTCTGAGAGTCGATGGGGCCTTCAAGGTTGCTTTAAGAGATCTCCGTGGAGAAACGCAAAAGGGAAACGGGACGTCAGATTTCTTGGCATTTTGGAGAAATGACTAACATCACCCTCTTGGAGAAGACAGGATCTTAGAATCTACAAGTAAAACCAGGATAAAAAACTCCATTAAGACCCATTTGGTGGATTAATTGCTTTATCAACATCCCTTAGTCGAAGAGTTGGGCCAAAAATCGGGAACTTGGTCGAGTTGTCAGCTAGACCAACCGGGCCGAAGCCGAGTAATATCATGTCGACCAACCGACCGGCTCGTGTTGTTCTGAAAGCAATCGGGATGACGCTATGCATCGAGCTGCAAAATGTCGTCTCAGAGGATTGAGCCCGTGTTTTTCTCAAACTCGAAGGTTTAAATCCCACTGGCTCTTACACAGATCGCATGGCGAGGGCTGCTATCGAAGAAGCGGAACGACGAGGAGACCTGAAACCTGGAATGACGCTGGTTGAAGCCACTGGTGGCAGTACTGAATCTTCGATTGCTTTTGTTTGTGCAATCAAAAGATATGAGTTACAGTAGTATCTTCAAATGAATTTGCCGACGAGAAACTGAAAACCATGGCGACATACTGAGCGACCGTGGATATAGTCGCCAGCCTAGGAGGAAAGATCACCCCCGAGTTGATTCCTTCTATGCGTTCTAAGGCCAAAGAGATAGCTCTGATGCATGGCTGCTACTACGTAGATCAATTCAGTAATCCAGATGTCCTTATTGGCTACGAAGGATTGGGTCGGGAGCTTTTGGAGCAAATTCCTGAAGGCAGTCATGCCTCCTGCGGCACAGTAGGAGGCGCAGGAATGGTTATGGGGGTATCCAGGATTCTCAAATCACACAATTCCGACTGTCGTGTGACTGTGCTAGAGCCTGCTTCTGCACCGATGATGACGAAGGGCTACGGGGGTCCACATTCGGTAGAAGGGACCCCTACTGGACAAGAGGCTGTACGATGACGCCCGTGCAGTGGACGAGGGTGAGGGACGTGCCATGTCACGGCGCCTGGCGAAGGAGGAGGAGATTCTGGCCGGAACTTTTACCGGATTGAATGTAGTAGCTGCCACTCAGCTGGCGAAAGAACTCAGACCTGGTAATATCGTAGCCACCGTCGCATGCGATTCTGGCTTGAAATACCTGCAAGGGGATCTGTTCGCCAAAAAATAGAAGGCTGCATTCTATTTCCAACTTGAAGGTTAGATATAAATTCTTGAGCGAAGTAGAGGTGGATGGTAATAGTAAATGATCACTGTTCTCATGGTCCATGATACTAGTAGTACTATATCATAGAACAACCCTTAGTTATATGGGAAAATAAAATGTCCTGGTTAATGATTGTATGCGGAAGGCGATCCTAAAATGTCGGCATAGGCCTCCAAAATCTTCCCGACCATAGGTACCACGTTCCAATGAGCTGTTCCACTCAGAATCCTTGCCCAAATCCTGACGACCCGTGTGCAAAGATCAGTAGTGGAAGGTGATTCAATCTCACCTCCGGCCTCTGCTTCCGTGACCATATCCACGATGTAGGCGTACAGTCTGGCTTCCTCTTCGTCAATAGTTCCCTCAGAGACATGGGGTTTTATGGCAATCAACCACTTGCTAATGATGAAAGCACACTCAAGAGCACATAGTGAGTGTTGAAGCGACCACGAGAAGGCTTGATTGTGAGCCACAATATTCACCCCAATTTTGACTGGAATGCTGAGTGCATGAGCCGAGTAAAGCACTGCACGGGTGAGTTTGCGATTTGTGACTAGGGGTGGACTTCGATAAATGGAATTTGCGATTTCATGAGGAATATGGGTGTTCAGAGCGCGCCACGGACCAAGGTCCACATTGAGTCGAATATAGGCCATGCGCAGCAAGGCAGTTGCGTTGAAAGAGATAGGGCCAAGTGGGCTCCCTGGCCCGAGAAAGGATTCTGGATCTTGATTCCATCCGCTTTGCCAATTCTTCAATGCTGTTTCTACCTCAGTCATATCTGCCGGAGAAAGCCCTTGTTCACCCTCTGGCCTGCGCTTTGCTACCGTTCGCAAGAAGTAGATGTGCTGAACCAGCGCCAAAATCAAAGTGTAACCACCTAATGAAGAACTGTGATTTCGAACGATTTCTCTTTGCGATGAAAACAGCGATCTGAGAGTTGACTGAAAATGTGGCTCAGCCTCATGTTTGCTTCGGGCTTGTTGCCACTCGCTTTCGGTTTTTGCTTCCCAGTCCTTCTCGCGCGAAGCCAGGTTTATATTAAGCTCCGAGTTGAGAATAGGAGGCGGGACGTCGTAAACAATTGTATGAAATATGAAGAAGCAGAAAATAATTGCGATGGTTCTTCTGAAGCCCTCTTCTTGGATCCACATGGCCCATCCTGAGTCTCCAGAAAGGGCTTGCGGCTCCAGGAGTTTCTCGGTCCTCACATAGTTGGCCAGAATACTCTGTATCCCTATTGCCTCGTCGAATATATCCTCTGAATTCCCCCAGGTTGCCATTGCCATCAATATAAGTAATGCCTGCGCAAGTGGAAGCAGATCAAACCGAGAAGTTTCCCCCTTTGATGAAGTTGCTTCGAGTTGGTTATTTGCGCTAGTGACGGGGGTATTTTGAATTGTGTTTGTTTGTTGTACTTTAGGAAGGGTCGTATTAGCATGAAATACCCTACTGTGGCGTTGCCTTTTGCGACGATAAAGCCGCTCTTGTGATATGGCAAGGGACGCTCGGAATAGCATTGTAGCATTGCTTTTATCAAATGCTGATATCGCACCAATGGTAGCCATGGCTAGAACCAATTCAACAGGGCATCGCACAGCCGAAAATGTTGGGAAATGTATGAATGGAAGATGACGGTGAAAACCAGCAAAGTAGGTATTAATGTATCGAGCCATGGTGTGTCGTGAAGGAAGAAGGAATCCGTGAGGAATAACTGAAGCGAATTCCTGAGCTTCGGTCGAGATAGCGACCCAGTCTTGTTGGGTGATATTCCAAGGTTCCCTTTTACCCTTGGTAGTATGAGAAGATTCGAAAGTGGGTAGTGTGGATGTAAATTCATCAAAGAGCCGAGGTTCGAATGGCAATATTGTATCAGATCCAGAATGACTGGAACCGAGATCATGCGGCGGTTCATGTCGCGATCCAGCGCTAGGGAAGAGTGGAGCTGGGGGTGATGGTAAAATAGGCTGGTCGACATAAAAGGACGATAGGCCATTACCATATGACCCATTTATGCTGTCAATAAATAAATCAAAGTCGCCAAAGCCATTACACTGCTGAGCTGATGACATGTCCATTACGGCGGCCGGAGCTACAAAAGGTAGCATGGCAGACGTCCTTTGGGGTGCACTAAATTGAATAGAAGAAGATGGCGAGAACGATAGGAAATCATTTCCCATTGGCGTGTATTCAGAAGATGGATCAGCTGCCACATCATTTGGCGTTCCCTGGTGTGGTGTTTTCAGATCCTCAAGGGTAGCTCCAGAAAGGGATGGAATCTGCCCAGTGGCCATATTTGTATAGCCAGCTTCAGGCTCATCTTGGGATGGAGAACCTTTTTCATGAACCAGGCGGAAATGGCGAGCGAGTAGGTCTCTTATAGTAGCGTCAGTCGCTAATGCTTGCGATTGCCATCCGCAGAAGAAGACCATACCTTCGAGCAAATCCAGCTGAGCATAGTGTGCATTGGAAGGGCTTTTCCTTGGTATCTAGAGAAAATCAGTCCTGTTTGAAATAGAAGCAGATAGACAGTCTTACGAAGTCTCTCATGTCGCTGCAAATGCTCCTTTCGTCGAAATTCCTTGGCACAGAAGGGACAGCGGAAGGCTCTTTGGTCCTCTACATGACGGGGCGAATGATTATGTGCGCTTTGATCTTCACCACCCAACTGCTTTCCGGTCTCTTCGACCGGATTTGGTCTGCCTCGTTTCCTCGGGGGCATTGCGCAGTGATGTGAAAGTGAAAGTCAAAAACGACTGGATATCGATACCGCTTAGTCAGACTTCTGGATATCCGTTTAGAAGTTACAGTATTCTTGAGCCAAACAAATGCCTCTTCTCTCAAATACTATAAGTTCCAGTTCTTCCTGTTCTAGAATACTAGTGAAGATTGTCTTACATGGCTTATTTGTTCTTCTTGAAAAATACACGGAAGATTCATCCAGAATTGCTAGTTAGTTGTTGAGGCCTCGGTGCCTAGCATGGGAATCCCCGCCGTTGCTGCCTTACTCCGTCGTAGATTTCTCTAGCATATCTCGCATATCATCACCGTTCATGATTCCGAGCTTCTGTCAACCGTGGAAGTTATAATTGTATGCTTCACTAACGCTTCTGTCTCACCGTTAATTTGCCAGCATCTGTTCATTTGACTAAGCAGAACAGAGTGGGGGCCGCATGCATTTTAAGGCACCCTGGCGCGTCTTCTTATCAAGAGGCCTCGGGCTACACGAAAGTAATGGACGGGTATTGGTGGACCCGTTGAGCTTGATATCTAAGTTAAACAGAAATATTGACCGAAAGATCGAGTCTAACACGGTTCTCTTCCCGCGGTAGTGAGCTTTGAGTCACCCTGGTCATGTCGACAACCAAGCGAAAGCGTGCGATGAAGGCATGCATCCCTTGCCATCAGCGCAAGCGAAAATGCGACACCGTGTATCCTTGTAGCATGTGCACCACCTACGGATACAACTGCAGGTACACCAATGGCAATACCACCACTGCTTCAGCCCCTGGTGCAGGCGGCAGCGTACCCATTCCTCCAGCTAAGCGCGTTCATATGAGAAATGAAATTTGTCTGACTACTCGGGCCACTACAGACTATAATCCGAGAAGCAGGTCTCATACGGACCATACGGACAGAGATCGCCTCGAAGGTGACGGCTCGTCGACGAGGAGTCCAACCATCGGGGCCGGCGAGTTCCCAGGCATATTCGACCAGCAGAAGTCTAGATACTCCGGGGCATCAGCGGCCATGGCATTTCCGTACATTTTGGGTCTGGCTCTCGGCTCGGATAGCCCTCCAAAGATGCGGTCTTATGCTTACAACTTTGGCATTCGTCCCGAAGAGGCATCTAATGCTCACAGCTTTCTGGGAAATCTTATCTCGGAGGAGGACCTTGGCTTATTCTCGGCTCAGTACTTCTCGATACTGGGACCCGTCGGCGATGTGATTGACCAAAGAATTTATGCCCAGAGATGTCGGGATTATTATCATCGTTCGGGTAGTAACATGGTCGCTTTTGCCGCCGTGGCTGCCGGCGTAGCTGCTCTTGGGTCATTCTTATCTCCTAGCAGATGCCCGCGAGAATCTGACCTCGTGCGGTACGCCAAGACCATCCTCGATGATCCGGCCTCTATGCGTTTGCATGGCATTGACCACATCGTTGCGTGGGGAATGCGAGTGCTTTATTTGCGGGCAACTACGAGGCCCTGCAATGCTTGGATCGCTTCATGCACTCAAATGCATCTCTGTGAAGCGCTAGGCCTACACGATGAAGAGAGCATACATAAATTAGCGTCCGTCACTGGCGCCGCTGTCTATGGACATGATGCAGATTGGCTGAGGAGGATTTTCTGGATCTCATGGGCGGGGCATAACATGCTATCCTATGAGTATGATCGGTCGCCCGTCGTGTTTCGGGCCGTGACTTGCCAGCCTATTGTCTCGAAACCAGGCTCAATTGCCGATCAATTTGTACAACTAGTCCAAATCATTCCATCGCCTAATACCCCTTTCCAGTTCGAATCGCGGGCTTCAACTCCGAGTGGGGATCTGATCAAGCGTCTCCAAGCGCTCGATGAGCTCAAATTTACCCATCCATTTTTAGTTGTCACTAGGGCGGAGATTGCGTTTTGCTTCTACCGACGCCTTTTCCAGCTCAATACCCGCATACCGGACGATATAATCAAACTCGTCATTGACGGTGGCAACTCCGCACTGGAGGCAGCAGAACAGCAAGCTAGCCAGGGTCGTCTGTTCTGGAACGTCATTGGCAGTGTCTTCCAGTATACCTGCATTCTGTTAGCTATTGACACGCCGCTAGCCTTCGCCTACATTGCCGCTGCATTTAAGAGCCTAGAGAAGCTTGTCAAGGCCGTCGATACAGGACTGACACGTGAGGCTTTATCAATGGCGCGACACCTACTTGGCCTTCATACGGCAAAGAAGCGAAAAGAGCTTGCTCAACTGGAAGCCGTCGAGACGAGCTTTGAATTCTTGCAGACGCCACCGGAATCCGAGGCAAACATAACAATACCGGATATGGACTGGGAGGTAGACTGGGATCAATTCTTCATCGAGCCATATCTACCCATGCTCGGTTATGACGTACAGTTGTAATTCAATGTGTGAATTATCGGATCATACCTGGGCGGCGTTTTGTGAGGGTTCAACGAAGACCACCTGTACATCCGACGATATCAGTTAAAATACCAGCACATACTAGTATTTCATTGTGAATAACAATATTGATGCAATTGACCTACTAATAAGTAGTAAATAGTCCAGGTGCTGAATTCTGGGTCGCCACGGGCATTTTGCACCAGGGGTGTTGAATGGAGAGCGTATAGATCGATAGCGCTTTTGTCACAGGATTCGATGGTGATCATGTGAATTTCTTTTCTATTTCCCAAAATTCGCCGGCCCGTGAGTGAATTATCAATGGCATGTAGCCTTGTGCGGCTTTATGTGCGGCTGTTGCGGATCTAATTGCATACTGCCGCACCAGCCAATCAGACCTAGCTTGTGGATCCCAACATGGGGGCCGTGGCGGCGGAAGCGCGGACTTAGGTACAGCCTCCCACCATCTCCGTCTTGAATTTAGCTGGATCATCCGCTGTAGCTCTTCGCCCCGAAGCTACTATCTCCGGGCGAATCAAATTTGGGTTTCTTGCCAAACTTTGGCCAATGTGCTCCATAATGTGGGGATTTTGTGACTGGGACTTCTGAGTACGATCAGATATGACAAGGCTGGGATGGATTGAATCTCAGGTAGCTACAGTACTCGAGGCTGGCTGTGACATGTATAAATAGGCTGACATTCCCGTCTATAGACACAGACAACCATATAATTACGACAGTTTCTCTCAATCTTAAACGCCTCGAACGCCTAGAACGCCTCGAACGACCATAATAGCAGGAATCGATACATTCCCAACAATCAACCCAATCATCATGACCGATCATACCAAAAGTTCATCCGTTGGCTTCGAAAACGCCATAGAAAGAGTAGCCATCGTGGGCGTAAGTAGAAACGCTCAATGATTTGAACCCCCACGTATTCAGCAAAACTAACCGACACTATAGGCTGGAGGTACCATAGGGTCGCATATTGCCAAAGCCCTGCTGGAGACTGGGAGACACACTGTCACGGCCCTTTCACGCAAAGACAGCGGTAACAGAGTTTCCGAAGGTATCATAGTCGCTACAGTTGACTACGATGACGAGGCCACCATTGTTACCGCCCTCAAGGGTCAGCAAATTTTGATCATTACCATGTCCCCCACCGCGCCTCGAGACACCCATAGCAAGCTCGTCCAGGCGGCCGCTAAGGCTGGTATTCGCTACATCATGCCTAACGGGTATGGTCCGGACATTGATAACATCAAACTGGGCGAAGACGTGATGTTGGGGCCCGTGGCCAAGGCTAACAGGGACGAGATCGAGAGCCTCGGCATGCAGTGGATCACAGTGTGCTGTGGGTTTTGGTACGACTACAGCCTGGCCGGCGGGGATGCGCGCTTTGGGTTCGACTTTAATAAGCGCTCCCTGACACTCTACGATGATGGCAACACCAGGATTTCGACTTCCATGTTATCGCAGGTTGGACGCGCCGTGGCCAAGCTTCTGAGCCTCAAGGGGTTTCCTCAGGACGAAAACGACAATAGCCTTACCCTGTCAACATTCCTGAACAAGGGAGTTTACATTAAGAGCTTTGCAGTTAGCCAAAGGGATATCTTTGAGAGCGTCAAGCGCGTCACCGGCACTACCGACGCTGACTGGACGATAACTCACGAGGATACCAGGAAGCGATATGAGGATGGTCTGGCGCAAGTCAAAATGGGAAACATGGCTGGTTTTGGCAAGCTGTTGTACGCGAGGACTTTTTACCCGGATGCTTCCAGTGATCTATCGGACAGGGTGCAGAATGAGCTGCTTGGATTGCCGGAGGAGAATCTGGACGAGTCTACTAAGGTTGGAATAGAGTTGGTTAAGGAGCTGGAGCTTCGTGTTGAACGCATGGCGGCCTAGAACACAGCATGTACATGTGAACTAGTTGAACTAGTTGATGTTTGATATTAATGCTAGAATCTTGGAATAAATTTGGCAAAGAGTCACTAATTTGAGAATTTGGCTCTATATCCCGACCCTCAATTCAATCTGCTGCAGATCGTAGGAGGAATGGGGGAGATTATTAGTGGCTAACACAATGAAAGTCCCGTCCAATGACATTCACAATTTCACACCTACTTGCAACCACAGGTTGATCCTGGCGTAGTTCCATCCTTATAGCATGTACAGTAGTTCGATCCTGGTACTACCATCCCACTGCATCCAGAAAAGCAACAGCGATACGACCCCTCTTCACATCGAGGGCAGTCCCTATAGGTGCCACAACTTGTCGCTGTGGGTACTGGCTGAGGGGATGTAGTCGTGGTAGATGTATAAGAACTATCTTTGAGGCCGATGCAAAAGAATTGAGTTCCTCGTGCCCAGGCTGTACTCAGATCGCACGTTTTACTACCATCAGCGGGCTGAAGTGAGTAGTTCCAATCAAAGAGTTGCTGAACAGTTATGTCGAACGTTTCAGCAAATGAGGCACAGGTCTCGCCATCATTAGGACCTGAATGTGAAAAGGAATTGCAATCGGATATGTAATCTTTCGGGATCGAAGTAGGGCTCACGCTGGGTGAGCTAGTTGTAGTGGTCGTACTTGTGGTGGTGGTGGTCGTGCTGGTTGTAGTTGTCTCGCTAGTTGTAGTGGTCTCGCTGGTCGTAGTGGTCTCGCTAGTCGTAATGTCACTACTCGTAGCTGTCCCAGTTGGCGAAGAATCGTTACCAAAATCTGTGATTATCGGATCAAACTTGAATCCTGGGTAAGAGTAGAGTGACATAGTTTCCTCGCCCACGGTAGTTGGACAATAGAGATAATCGTACGAAGTCGAAGTGACAGCAGATCCTCCGCACTGAGTGTCAACACTACACGTCGTGGAATAGCAGGACTTTGTTGTAATCGTGCTTCCTGCGGTCGAGGTTGTTCCCCCAAGGCAGAAGACATCGCAGTTCGTGAGAATTGTGCCCGTACAAGAGGGAGATGCCGTCGTACCTGAGCTGTGGCTGGCTTTCTCGGCTTCATTTCCAAGGGCGTCGGCAAGACTAGCCAGCTCGGTAAGTGGCCCATCGATTGCGGAGGGTTGAGATGATCCCCCGAACACACTAGGAATGATTCCCGAGAGATCTTGCAGCGTTGAAGCGATGCCACCTGTAGATCCGCAGAATATCAAACATAGCCCTGGCAAGGATATGCCCAGACCAACTCCAAAGCTGTTTCCGTCTGAAAGAAGATGGGGGTGTTAGTGGTTGAAAATGTGAAACAGGCATGGATTAACTTGCCAGTCTTTGAAGTCTCAATTGCTGCGACGGCCGAACTTGCGCTTGCAGCATTTGCTGGATTTGCAGAAAAAGCGTCGATGGCACTTGAAGCGCTCATAATGCGAGAAGATAGTGAAATTGCAGATGCTATGGCCGCCGAGGCCGACATTGTGGTGACAGGATTCACGAACCCTGTCGAATCGGTAGTTCCAGTTATAGTACTGGTTGTAGGGCCCTCGGGTCCATCCGTTGTAATCGTGGTTGTGATGACCACTGGAACTGTAAATTGAGAAGAGGGGAATGGATTGGACGTCGCTGTACTAGTTGGGGAAACACTCGCCGAATTCGATGTGTCGGTGGGAGGAATGTTTGTGCCTGTTGAACCCGGCGACGGTGGCTGAGAGGGAAATGGCACAGGAGGAAACCCGGTAGTCGTTGTGCTGGGGTGTGTAGGAATCCAAGCCATACCCCCTGGGCCAACTACAATTGTTGTCAACACACCATCGATAGTCGTGGTAATCGTTGAAGTGCTCGTCAATGTCGTAAATGGGGCAAGTGTAGAAGCAGTAAAGGTGACCTCGGAGGTACTGGAACTGTCAGTTGCTGTGATTGTGATAACAGTACTCATCGATGCTTGGGCGGACGTTTGTGCTGTCGTCGGGCTGGGAGTCACGCTTGTTGGGAGTGGGCCGGGAGCTGCCGTGGCTGAAGGCGCAATGGTGGGTGTAACACGATGGCCTGGAGGCCACACGGTAAAGATGACCCCATCAGTGCTAATTGCCGTGGGCTCCCCCGTGAGAACCGGCAGTGGTATTATGTCTGACCCAATTGTCAGACCTCCTGATCCAATAATGACGGGTATACCGTTATTAGTGAACGTAGTGGGTTGAGTTGCAAATGTGTATATAATCCCATCAAAGACCACTTCTATTCCCTGGGATCCTGACCAGGTGGTTGCTGTGCTCGACGTGGTGACTTGGCTTTCGGACTGTTGGGTACTCTCCGACTGCTGTGTACTCTCGGAATTTTGAGTGCTTGCAGACTGATGAGGATTCTCGGGGTTTTCATCCGGGGACAATATTTGCACGAGATGCGAAGATTCACAACTGCACAACTGATCAGTCCTGGTCACTCACTTCTGATCAAAGACACCTTTGGGCACTATTTTAAGAAGGATCAACATACCTATACTGCGAAGGCAGATAACAATCCTCACCGCAACGCAGAGTGGGAACACCATCTACTACAGGACAAAGGAACGAGTCCCAACACGTATAAAGTGACTCTAGATAGCACTGCATGCCGCAGAGTAAAGTAGGCACATCATCCAGTATCGGGCACAGCTGATCACCGTAGCAGGTGTAGTTGCTAGATTTGTATATCTGATCACCGCAAGTGGAAGATGAATCCTGTTGGATGGGATTGTCAGTGAGCAATCGATCTTCGCCGGCATTGTTTCTATCTTCTGGAGGGGGCCAGTAGTCCTCGTGGACTACCCCGTTGGGGAAAAGCATTCGGCGCCCCTCCAACGTAATATCAATGACAATTCCCTGGAAAATCAACCTGGAGCCTCGATTTGGTGGGGCTCCCCGACTTGCCCGGTTATCATATTGAAAGAGAGCTCTTCCTCTTGCCGTTGTTTCATGACGACGGTCTGTCCCATCCAATGCTTGATATGAGAAAGCACTGGCATTGACCCCAATCAAGTTCCTGACACCCACAATGAGCTGATCGATCATGTCCTCATAGAGAAGCCCGTCGATGTAGTTGACATTACCATCCACGTCAGCCCCATTTGCCTCTGCTGCACTTTCCTGATTCTGAGGAGTCAAAATAAATGCCCGTGTTCCGAGTTCTGGTAGAAAGCTAGCCGCGTGATCAATTAATTTCACGTTCTGATCAACTTCCTCACCAGGCCAGTCTCTTCCGGTACTCAAGAAATCAATTACTGACACTTGGAAGTTCCTGTCGAGAGTTGGAAACCCCCTGTCTCTTAGTATATCTGGGTCAGGACTCCAAGAAAGACTTTCGCTGTGGAAAAGTCAGCGACTGTTCTACTCGAAAGAATAGAAAGTATGCCAAAAATACTTACAAGAAATGGGCAAAGTAGATTGCATCTCGAGAGATGATGACCAATATTGTGCAGCCACAAAGACCTTCAACTCCCATGTTGAAAGGCACAGTACCGAGTTGGCGGTATAGTGCAGTATTTTCATCTCGATGAATCCCATTGAATGGTACCCTGTTGGGCTCGAAGACGTAGAGAAAATCACGCATTCGAAATTGATCAAGCATCCATCGAAACATCTGTTGTTGGTTCAATTCCAAAAACGAAGATGGAGTAAATCGTCTTTTTTGTAGGGTTGTCCTGATGAAACGCCATGTCGTTCGGAGGTATCCCTCCGAATCGTTTCGCAACGATCGTTTTCGTAGTGCCTCTCCAGCACGTAAGTTAGCCCCACTGCATTTTCCACGGCAATATGGAAATTCAACGGAGTCCCTTCGAACCAATTGATGACTATTAATAATATGTCATTAGTTTATTCCTGTGTCAGGGAATGTTGGAAGTGGATATCACCACTCACTTATCAGGTAAGATGGTTTGATTCGAGGTAATTGTTTGGATATTATCGACGAATTTAAATCTGGTTGAAATATTAACAACAGAGGGATCATATAGGGGTAACGAACGAAAGTAATGAGTACCTTCCCTGGTTATTGACAAGTGGCTCGCGAGAGACAACAAGATTTACCAACACCACTACTCCTAGCAACACGGACAAAAAATTGAAGAGAATCATGCTTGAGAGAGAGGTAGATTTCTTTCTTCTGACAAAAGAAAAAGGCTCTGTATCATCATCCCAGAAGAACGGGACGTAGTCTAGCTATATAATGTTAGAAAATAACTTAAACATGCTTAATATTCTACAGCATTCCCGCAGATACTCAGTCTTAAAACAATTGAACGAATGCCAAGGCTTTTCTCTTCAGCCCTGGAGCTTGGCCATTGATCCTTCTCGTATTGTACGGCCGGGGTGGCCGTTTTAATATGAGAAATGCTCTAAAGCGCTGATCTCAGCGTGGCCTTGCAACTGCAGCTGGCCTACTACTGGCCTAGGACTTCGGAGAAAACTCTTCTTTTGCAGAAATGCAATGCAAGTGTTCCTCTTTGGCGTTCTCGAGTCATGCAACTGCCGTGTCATAAGGCTCAACAAGCCTGCCCGAAACTTGGAAATCTACATTGAAACTAAGCTTATCTCACTCAAGTCCAATCTAATGTACTGTTTTCGACCTAACTTCCCTCTACGTGAAAATCTAGAATACGCCACAGACCCTGGGCCAAGAAGAATATCACCAATCCCACCAGCAGTCCGATCGCCTATTCTGGCCATATGTTTTGCAAATAAGTTAAATTGGCTGCGGGGACCAAGATCAGGCACTTGATGTTATCCCGAGCAGAGGATTGGCTTTTCTTGGATTAAAGTAGCTCGGGCTTGGCTGCCAGTTCCCCGCTTATGGAAAATCTTTTCCAAAGTTTGTTTCTTCAACGGTTTGACGTGCAGATAATTTGAATGTCACTTGAATCTACCAGAGTGGTATGCTACTCCCCGTTTCTCTCACCTCTGCATTGATGTGGTGGCAGTGACTCGCCATGGAGTTGCAGATGAGTGACCAGCCGTGTCGGGCACCAGAGGCTAGCTATTTACGTATACCTCTGAGTCTTGGCATATATCTCACATGTTGTTATGTTCCATTTTCTTGAAGAAGATCGCTCGGGGGCACCCAGGGACCTCAAATCGACTTTAGCATAATCCACACCTGGGCGGGTAGTACTATAGCTACAGATGGTCACGGTATTAGTAGTACACAATAGATTGATGAAACCTTGGAATATATCCACTGATAGCAGGTATATCTCTGGTGGCTCAGTGGTAGGCTCCATGAATTTCGCTATCTACAGAACATCCTGAAAACCATACAAACAAAGCGCGAGGCAAAAAGAGCCTTCTCACAACATCGGCAGGACCAAATATTTAAATATCCTGATCACCCCACAAATTTCCATCCGAAAGTCCAACGCAATTAGGACAAGAAGAAATGGACGAAAAAAATGAGATGAAAACGCCATGGAGGTAGAATAAGAGAAAAAGAAGAAGCATCATAAATAATGCCATGCATGATGAAACATATAACTCAGATCAGATCGATGGAAGAGATTTGATGAGGAATAGATGAGAGGGCGTAATTATGTGAAGGAGAGGGGCGAGAGGGAAACGAGTAGAAGGATAGAGGGGCAAACAAAAGTCGTCATCAGAAGCAGAGCGGGACGTATATGCATGCACGGGACGTGCTTTTCATGATCGTTACAGAGAAGAAAAAAAAGGCGGGTCGGAGCTGAGCAGACACAAGACGCACTCATGAAGCCCTCTTGCCACCGCAATCCGGGATTTTCAGGCCATCCTTGATCTTACGGCCGGCGTCCATCAGACCCCATTTATCTTCCCAGTTTTCGTCTTTGGTGTTATACTGGATTTTCCAGGGCTCGTCAAAAGCCTCGAACCTGTTTCTCTTGTTAGCAATGTCCCGAGGTGAACGCAGGCATGAAAAATTGCCGAGTAATGTGTGAATGGTTACATACCAAAAGTAGTCGGTGCCGTTCTCCAGAGCCTGGCAGACCCAGTCTTCCATGAATTGGTTCAAGTTGGCGATGCTAGCCACGGAGCCAGGAGTATCACTGTCGCAAGATGGGCTTTCACCGCAATCCTTGCCGCCTCCACTGGGCCAGCCCACTTCCGAAATGATCTGTTTCTTTTTGGTACCCTTGGTCAAAGAGACGTCGTGATTCTGCCAGAAGTCCCACGTCCACGAAGCGGCAATATCAATGTTGACTCCTGCAAAGAACGGGTGGACGTTGGACATGACGGCATCAACGGCAGAGACGAGCTGTGAGTTCCAGTTGTCACCAAGATCAGAAGTCGCGACCTCAAAATCGATACTGCGCTTTTTCAGCTCGCTACGGACATCCTTGATATAACCAAGCAGGTTCGTCTGTGCTGATTGCTTGTCTGAGCCAGCGCGGTATAGAGCTTCGTTACCAACAATCACGCCGTTGAAAATAGAGGTATCCTTGGTGTCGTCGAGGATTTTGTAAAGTTGATCGAGTTGGCGGTTCGTCGTCGTCTTGTTTGTGTCAATCCAAACACCTAGCCACACTTTCATGTCGGTCAATTCAAGTCGATCAATCGCGTGCAAAACCATCTCCGTTTGATTGCAGTCCGTTCCATAAAGTCGAACGTTATTGGTGAGTTGCGATAGAACAGCCATGTCGCGAGTGACATTGTTCTGAGAAGGAGGATACTTGAGGCAGAGCGGGTACTGCACGCCCCAAGGGGTATAATCCATGCCGGGGAAGACCTTGTGCAAGTTGTCGTTGTCCAAGAGTGCCTTGATCTCAGATGAATCCTTATTCAAATCGCCGTTCTTCGAAGAATCCGACGACGCAGACTCGTTACTCGAATCGGAGGAAGAGGAACCATCCGAGTGTTTAGTCCCGAGTGTTCCACCGACGGCACCACCAACAATGGCACATATAACAATCAACCCCAGAACAAGGCCAGCTATCCAACCGCGCTTCTTTCGTGCCGCTTGAGATGCCTCGGCTGCTGCTGCTTTTTCCGCAGCAGCGCCGCTACTGCCACCACCCCCGAAGCCATCACCATGGCCGGCTTCAAGTCCCCCGCCACCTCCACCAGGGACAGGGTCGTAGGCAGTGCTAGCGGCGGCACCCTTGTTGGCGCCAAAAAATCCAAACATGCCCCCAGCAGCAGCTCCACCAGCCGCACCAGCCGCGGCGCCAGCTGCAGGAGCAGCTCGATTCCGGGACCGAGGCCCGTAATCATCGTCATCGTCGGCAATGTCATTGGGGTTGATGTTGGGCATATTAGTGCTATATTGCGACTGGCGCTGGTAGGGACCATCGCTCACGATACCGCCAGCTCCATACGAACCGGGATATTGATCAATCATACTGCGGCGATTGGCACTGGTCTCACTGAGATGGATGGAAGATTGACCGGGGGTCTGCGAGCCTGGTGGAGCGGCCGCTGCGCCTAGGGCCATATTTGAGCCATAAGAGCGCTCGGCGTGAAGAGACTCGGCGCTGGTGTAGCCCTGTGGCACGTAAGGATTGTCGGAACCGGTGGTGTGATAGCCTCGCTCGGCGGGGCCGGTGAAGTTATCGTGGTGATCTTGATCCATGGCGCGGACAGCGTCGATTCCGCTGAGACGATCGTGGGAGTTCGCGACGCCGAGAGCAATACCGCTAATACCGCCGCCGACGGAAGCTGGGCCGAGATTATCGACGCCTGGGGTGACGGTTGAGTTGTTTCGGTCTGGAGCGTAGCGATGAGATGGAGCGGGAATGTCAGAGTTCATGGGTATTGGTGGTGGTGAGTTGGAGGAGAGAAGAAGGAGAAGAGAGAAAAGAGGAATGGAGGAAACACAGGCAGAAAGGGAGAGTCAAGGATCAGAATGTAGGCATCGCAAAGCGCAGATCCACGGTTCCCGAGATGAGTGGAGGAATGGGTAGGTGGGTCGAGGGGTCACAAAGGCACAGTGAAATGTGTCAAGTTGATAGAATTAATTCAGGGGGGTTTCATTGATGGAAAAGGGAGCGGGAGAAGAAGAAAATAAAAGGGAATCAGATGTGAAAGAAGCGGGAGAGAGGAGGCTGAGAGGAGGAGAGGAGAGGAGGAGAGAAGGGCACGGGAAGCGAGGGAAGCGAGTGGTGAGAAAAACACGGGGTGACCGGGGAAACCACGCCGGTCAGCAGTAGCAGTAGGCACAGTACAGTATCAGCACAGCACCAGCATTAAGTATTGCAGGTTTGGCATAATGGTCATGTGTTCCCTAGGATATACTTTGATATAATTACTTTTTAAAATATATATCTACATATCTACGGATGCAATACATACTACTCCACACTGCATGGCAGTCAATAAATAATCGTAAAATCAATAAAAGGGTCCGGTCGGACCCTGAAAAGGGAAAACGGAAATGTGGGTGGGGCGCCCTATTTTTAGCCCGAAGACCCTTGGTCCACTCCGTCAAGATCCATGGTTGAGTCTCACCTGACATTTATACGTTCACAGTTATTTACATCGACAGATCGTAGAGTACTGATACTACATGTAAGACAAGTGATCATATCTCATATCTCATAATCGCTAAGATCATATCATATCATATCATATCCCAAGAGACCGCCGCATTCCGGTCCAAGCCACACGGACCAACAATAAACATGCGATAGCGACTGACATGCCACATCCACGTACAGTACTCCACTGTACATGGACAAACTAGGCAACCTTGGAAACAACAAACATAAAAACTAAAGCAAGATCATGATAATAAATACTAATCGTATCCATCCCATTCACCTACCCCTCTACCTCCTCCGCACTCCGCTGCACCGCCGACCCCATCCGACCCGCCCGCTCTAAAAATCGTCGCTTGCCACGCCGAGTATCAAAATGCTCCGGAATCTCCGCCGGATCATGTCCTGCCGCTAACATCGAACTGCGCATTTTATTTCGGTAGGCATCCACTATATTCCGATGCCAAAGTTAGTTGAGGCTATAATGGTCACGAACACGGCAGACCTCGGCTTCTGGTGAGACACGTCTCAGCCCGTTTGCACCGCACGTGGGCAGTGCCGTGCCACGCAAGGAGGACGGCTCGGCTGCAGCTGGAATGTGCGGTGTCGAGGGGAGAACAAAGTGACAGAGAGTGGAGCGAGAAAAAAAAAAAAAAAAAGGGAAAGGAAGGAAAAGAGAAGAAAAGAAAGGGGACAGGGGTAGGTTTTAAGGAGACATGTAACAGAGGAAAAAGAAGAGATGAGGTCAACTTACACGACTGCTGCAAGAACAACATGCGTCCCGCAAAAACTCGACTCTGACTCCAACTAAGTCGATACCCCAGATCATTCAACATGACCTCCTTCCGATGTCCCCGCCGCGAAAGCTTAGGTACAATAATGTCTCGCTCGCCATCCAATGAGGGCGCAGGGACCGTAGTCCGTCCAACAGTCAACGCATCGTCATCCGCAACATCTGTGTCATCACGGAAATATCGGTTCGACGGGATGCTCGCCCCTGGTGCGTCTTTCATCTGCACTGGAAAATAAGTGCGTGGGTAGACGGCGTTAAGCTTGCGATACGAGTCCGGTAGATCGTCCATGTTGATCTTATCCAGGCCGACCTTCACGCGAACACGCGAGCCACGTTGTGGGTCTTCGACTAGGATGAATGTGCGCCGCTTGCCGCCGGGGAGCTGGCCGAATAGGTCTTCGTTGCTTGGGCTTTGCTCGTCATCTGTGTCTGCTGTCGCTGCCACTGCTGTCGTTGCGGGCGCCTCCATACGGCTGGAGGTGGCGATTGTTGGGTGGCGACTCATCGCACCCAATCCACTGTCGCGGAGCATGGGGGGCATGGATGGGCCGAGGGAACCGGCGCCGGCGGGCGTTGGGAGGATGTGGGGATCATGAAAGACTTGTGCTGGACGAATTTCGGCGGCGGCGAGAGGTGCGTGCGGTGGACGGGTGGTCTCCAATGGACGGTGAGTTCCGTAGTCTGTAGTGCCTATAGAATTTGAAATCGAAGCAGGGCGAGAATTAGCCTACGCTGTACTTTCGGATGGAGGGCAAGGAGATCGAGATCCACATGAAAGAAAAGCATCAGAGCAATGCGCGGCGGTATCGAATGACAAGAGAGAAAACATAGGGTATGGAAGACAGGAGAGGAAAAAGCAATATCAAGTGGAGGAAGAAAAAGAAAGAAAGAAAACAAAAAGAGGATACAGGTAAAAGCTCAAGGAGATTCGCACCATGTTCCAGACCAAATAGACGTACATCCCGTTCTTATACAACAGCCATTAACAAAGACAAAAAGTCACATATACACGTCTCACATCCAAAGGAAGACAAATAAATAATAATAAAAAGAATGATAGGGATATAGGGCAAGAGACATTGAGCAGCACCCATTCATCAGCTCCATAAAAAAGGGAGCAAGGAAAGGGTAGATGAAGAACAGGAAAAGAACAGAAAGGAACCCAAAAATTTCAGGAGAAGAACAAGAAATCACCGAATTCTCGCCGCGCATGTCGCAAAAAAGAAACATCGACGGAAAGAGAAACGCATCAGATCTGGTGAAACATACCGCTGACTTCCTCAATCTTAGGGCCGCCATCCGGTTGAGCGTGATGATGGTGCAGCTGCGGGGGACCCATGTTCATAGGACCCGGAATACTAGGGCGAGAACTGGGAGGTGGGTGTTGCATCGGAGGGGCAGCACTGGGGATTCCATGACCGAGAGGGCCAGGTCCACCAGATGCCATGTGTGGAGGAGGGGCCGGGGTAGGAGGCACTGACTGTCGGCGGCTGAGCTTAGCCTGACGACGGACTCTTCGACTGCGAAGTCGAGGGTCCTGATTGCTGTTCCTCCAGCTATCGACGGCGCGCTGGATGAGACCACGCTTACCTCGCAGAGCCGGGTTCAGATCGGCCAAGGCCCAGCCCACGGCATTGCATTCCGACTCGTAGACAAGACGGTTGCCCTTATAGTTGTCTTTGTTGCAGCAGGCGCGCGGATACACGCAGTTCTCCGTCTTGAATTCTAAGCTTAAACTGTCCACGTTCACCGACTCGACGTCACACCGGATTGTATACTCCATCTTCACTCGGTCCCGCGAATACTCAAAGGCTATCCATTGCACGCCGTTGCTGTCTTGCCGTACAACCAGAGGGGTAGTAGCTGGAATGGGACCTGGTGCCGCACTCGAGCTGGCACCAAGAGGCGACTGGGCAGAACTTCCTTGGAGAGCAGATGTAGGCGACGAGAGAGGTGCATTGAGCATTGGTCTCTGGTTGGGTCCTGACTGCGATATTGAGTCCATCTTCATGACGGGGCTGTTGGATAAACCTGGATTGGGAGTGTGTGAGGATTGATGTGGTGGCATCTGCGCGGTTGTTGTCTGTGGTGGCATCATCATAGACTGTGTTGTGAGAGGATGCGATTGAGGTGAAGGGTGTGTCGCATATGGCGATGCCTGAACGGGGTTGATGGGAGAGTATGGCGGATATGCATACATCTGCGGTGCCATCTGCGGTGACTGCGTATAGAGATTTCGACCATGCTGATCATGCGGCTGTGAAGCTACCGATGCTGGTGAATTGGACTGGGGGGTGTGATAGATAGGTGGGTAAGGTCTCTGCATTTGAGCGGTGGAGGCCATGAGGTCGGAGGATCCTACTCTCGGCGCGTCAGTTGGATTCAGTAGATACCCCGGCATATACGCCAGTGGGCATTCCAAGAATGCGCGCGAGTCGCCAAGAAGATATAGAAATGCAATAAGTCTCAAGAACTTACCGCTGGATGGATACTGTGCGGATGCAGTTGCTGGGGGATACGAAGATGGATGTGTAGAATAATAGGGTGTTTCCTGAGAGGGCGCTCCGTATGCACTAGCGTGATGTAACGCACCGCTGCCTACAGAGTGCGACTGGGGGTAAGTGCTTGAAGAAATAGAGGCTGTTGAATGAGTTGGTGATGGGAGACCTCTGGGATTTGGGTGTGGTTGGATTGAACGAGGATGCTGTGATTGAGAGTGCTGTAAGCTCGGGCGGTTCGAACTGCCGAGTCGAATCTGTGACAAAAGCACATATCAGTGAACTGACACTGAGACCCAAGACGACGAGAGGTGTTCGAGTCTGCAGGGTGGTACAACAACCTAAGAACGTGGACATGGGAGGGCAGAAGAGACTTGCGAACACAGCCAGATATTGCGAGTGACGACACAAGCGCGAGGATTCGAATTATCCAAGATCAGAGGCTGATCTTGAGTGGCTGAAGAAAAGAGAAGGGGATGGATGACAAGATAACGATTTCTCAAGCAGGGATGGGCTTAGGAGCGAACCAAATGGCCAGGGTCACAACCAGGATGCGCCAGCCAGGGCCAAAGAAAACCAAGGCTTTGTGTAGCCTTGTATCAGGCTCGACGCTGCGAGTGGCTATTTTCTTCCGAAGGGACAAAGCACTCAAGCAGCGTTTTCCCAGCTCGTTTCAAGGCAGGAAGTGGCTTTCATCATGCTGTTTTTGTTCCCTGTTCCCTGTTTCTTGTTTGCTGGACCAATTGCTGTACACAGCTCCTGGAGAGAAGGGCAAGCGTGGCAACAAAGGCGCCGGTACATATATCTTGGCTTTCATATAGAGACATCTCGCGGGAGCTTGGGTAGATTCAGCCTCATCATAGTAACTTCAATGGCGCAGGCGGGGGCGCAGATGCACCCGTGGGCTTAAACGGAGAGTATAAGCCTTTGCCGAGGTTGGCTTGCCCATCCTCGCGCTCCAGAGAGTATGGTGGAATGCGCATAGCAGGAAAAGGGTTGTCTGCTAGACTCAAATGTCACAGTGATGAGGCCGGCGAATAAAGAATAGAGGGTAGAGCGGGCGAAGCGCAAAACAAGACAGTTTGCAGGCTGATATCCCTCCGATATAAGAAAAGAGACAAGATCTCAGAAGATCGGAAATGATATTGTAGTAGGAGAAACATTCCGACACAGTTCTAAACCGTGGGAAACGAAATGGCAAACAACAAAGTAGAGCAGCGCAAGGATCACACAAAAAGAAAATCAAGTACTCACGGAATCATCCGGCGGCTCTTCCTTGTATCTTGGGACCGGAGCAGTGGTCAGGTCCGACTGTATCATAACGGTCACCGACCTCAACGGGCTGGGACCGAATTTCCGTTTGCAGAAATGGAACGGTGGTCGGGAGTGTGTGAAGGGAAAGGGGGATGAGGTAGTAGGAGGGGGACAATGAGGTTTGACAAGAAAAGAACCAGGATGTGAGTGCGAGGTTTTGGCGCGCGAGGGAAGAAACGCGCGTGGAGATGCCCAACGGTCTAGGGCATATAGCAGCGGGCAAAACCAAGAACAGGGGAGACGATCCGGCACTGAGGCTCTCCGCTGCGCGACACACGGCTAGTAGCCTCTCTTCTCGACTGGGGTGGATTCAGGGCACGATATGGGAGCGAAGAGGGAGGGTCCAGGGTCGTTTATTTAGCTGCACTGAGACCCATCCTGGCTTCGTTCGGGAGAGCCGCGGCGCTAGATTAGGGCGAAACGGGCAAGGTAAAAGAATTGGGGATGGGATAAATAGGGAATGGTCAAAGAGAAAAATAAATAAAATAAAAATGGAATATCCAGAATTATAAAATTGAGGGAAAATAGAGGAGGGGGGAAGAGGGCAAAAAAAAAAGAAAGAGAAATCCAATATAGGTTAGAGGCAGTGATGGCTAGGCAAGCAAGAGAAGTTGAGAGTATCAGGATTGCTCACTAGCGGAAACGGGTGTAATATTGAACCAGGATGAATGCAGGAGGGAGATGACCAAAGACTAGAGTCCGGTAAACATCCGAGCCTCAGTGGGAATTCTATTATTTAAATTAAAAGGGTGTCATCATCCGTCACCTAGCCGAAAGCCAGATTTAAACGCTTGCGAGAGGGTGAACGGTGGACGGTGGACAGGCGGTAGGGGAAAGGAAATGATGTGCAGCATGCAGAGGAGTTGGTGCGTGGAAGGGAGAGTGTCAAAGAAAGTACTCCGTGTGAGAAATAGCCTTTCCAAAACGAGCAGAAATTCTAATAAATAAAATCAAGAAAATCAAGAAAATCGAACACTGGCTCAACCCAGACTAGGTTTCGGTGGGGAAATGGAGAGTCTTTCGATGACCGGCACTCAGTTTACCTATGGTGGGGAACGTGTCTTTGATTTCTTTGAGACCTGGCAGATCTATACTCGGTTCGTTCTAACGGCTTGAAATACCTCCAACACGCTATTTTTATTATGTTTCCGGCTCGCCCTCCTCTCTTCCAGTGCCAGCCGGTCTTCCGGAGCCAGTGGAGAAGTCGTGATACGCCGAGGCCAACTTTGGCGAATAGCAACAAAGGCAGGCTCATCTACGTAGTAAATCTCGAGGATAAATTGGTGGTAGACCTGAGGCCAAGGAAGCAAATATTTCCAAGGTAACGTGATATAAAAATAAAAGAAAGAAAATCATAATCGTAATAATAATAATAAAAAAAGGCCCGCTGGTGACGTTGTTCCTACGACGCCGTGAGATTGGAGATTGCATGTTCCCGGCAGGAGTCGTCTGCGTAGGTAGTCCTTACTAAATAAAGCAGGCGTAGACATAATAAATCAGGAAAACAAAGATAAAAGATCTTAAATTCAGAAATCCAAAACCGGAAAGGAGAAAAAAAAAAGCGCAAACTTAACTGTACAGTGCTGAGCGAGACAAATGCAAAGGCACGCCGTGCGATCTACTTTAGTCTAGGGCTGGAATATTAACGGACGATAGCTATGTATGTTTGCTGCTAATGACGTTAGCGTTGGCAGATCGGATAGCATCAAACTGGTCCACAATGCGGTCTAGATGAAGGTTCTCCTAAGCATGAAAGGCTTTCGGTGGATCTCGGAGAGGATGGAGGGGGGGGG